>DF240884.1:86452-102195 GCA_000507305.1 Breviolum minutum Mf 1.05b.01
CTCAGGTACAGGTTTTCAGAAACAGGTTTTCAGATACTGGTTTTCAGGTACAGGTTTTCAGGGACAGGTTTTCAGATACAGGTTTTTCAGATACAGGTTTTCAGATACAGGTTTCTCAGATACAGGTTTTTCAAATACAGGTTGTTTTTCTATTTATTTATCTTTTTCTTGTTTTTCTGTGCCGTTCATTGGACTTCCCATCGGGCTCCAAAACGCGAGAATTTCCCCCACAGGATTAGCCTCTCGTAGTAAATCCAAATCTCCAAATCCAAACCCCAAATCTGATTCTAGACACTTAGTAATTGAGGGTATCACTCCCAAATCCAAGATCTCACGATTTTGCCAGTGCTCTGTGGCATCACAGGAACATTGACAAAACCAGTGATTCTAGATAGGCCCGAGAGAAGCGCCCGGTAGAGAAAGTGAGTTAGGATCCCACGCAGCCATGGCAGACGCGCAAGCAAAACGTGCACTAGAAGTAGATCTACTAGAGGAAGACGGAAAGAAATCCAAACATGAGAAAAAAGAAGAGCGAAAGAAAGAAAAGAAAGAGAGAAAGGCTGAGAAGAAAGCAAAAAAAGGAGAGGAAGGAAGAGGAAGCAGAGCACTGGAGGGCACAGATCGCAAACACACCTCAAAGACCACAAATGGATACCAGGGTGATGGTCTCCCCCCCAAGGAAAGAAACAATCAAGACCTACAGCGAAGCCCGTTCATCCACTTCGCGCAACATTGAATCCATGCCAGCCAGCAACGAAGACCGACTACAGCAGAAAGCGACATCAATACACTTTTCAAAGATACAGACGTCTTATTCAGCGGAATGAAGCAGATGCAAAAGCAGCAAAACTACCTCATGCAAAGAGACAACAACCAAGCACGCAAGGAAGCTAACATGCAAGCAGTCATTTCCAACTGGCCCGCACAAGCACAAGAACAAGACAGAGACAGAATCATAGATTGGCTAGTTGGAAACGTGCAGATTCCAGCAAGGGAATTCCAATATGCATCCCATAAGGTGCAGGCAGATTCACTATCAAGAATCTCACTACTTTTTGGATTCAGCCAGGAGGGTCGCATCAGAAAGAAACCCATTGCCTTACTGGCAAACAGATAACACCATCCCAAAAGACAATGCAGGGAACCCCTACTTCCTGAGAATCAAGCAGCAGATCGCCACACCGGGCAGGATTAGGAGCATCCCAATGAAGGCCTTCCTCCAAGTGATCAATGACTCCCCGAACTGCGAGTACTATGGGCGCACGCGAGACCTCTACAAAAATTGGTCGGCAAACACGATCGCTACAGAAAACGGAAACCTCATGAAATGTATTTTCAATGACGCAGAGGGTACAGTCAAGATGCTCATCCGCGATGATCTCTTTGCTATGGTGGAAAAGGACTTAGCGCAAGCATGGAAGAAGGTGACAACCAAAAATGCAGATGAGGAGTTCTCCAACATGAAGGGCAAAGGAAGAGGAAAAGGCAAAGGACCCACTACTGGGAGTAGCCGTGGAATCCAGGACTATTTGTACAACGTGCACCTAGTGAAGGTCTCCCCCAATGAGGCCGACTATGATGAAGAGGACTTCTAGGGATGCGGCGGCAACCCAAGCACACCGTGGAAACACGGACTTCGACACCAAACCGAAACTATTCCAATGCAATTTTTGCAATACCAACCGCAGAAACGCGGTCCTCGACACCAAAACGAAACTATAAACAATGATATTGATCCAAGCAGAAAAGCGTTTGTTTCACACACTACTTCGGGCACTATACCTTCCACAGGTGGGCTGGGTCAGCCGCGATTTCCGGAATGGAATCTTCAGCGGAGACAAACTTTTTTCACTGCGCAAACCTGCCATACAAAACGCAAACCAAGAAAAAGAAACACCCAAAAAGAGGACTTCGATCACAACATGCTATTGAACAAAGAAAAGCAAACCGAACCAAAAGAAGAAGAGAAAGCAGAATTTTGTACAGAACCTATTGGCAGCATGTGCAAAAGGCCCGTTCTGGTAAGGCCAGGCCGGCGGGCTTATCCCAACTGGCTCAGGGAACCCTCCAAACTGGCCCAGGCACAACGTCGGACAACTTTTTGTAAACCAACAAGTGAGGAATACACAGCCTATAACCAGCTATTTTCTAACAGACTAACGGAGGTTCACACCAAAAACATAGATACAGTACTCACTAGTATAAGGGCAGGGACAAAGAAGTTAAGACCGCCGACACCCTTAGGCAAGAGGCAAAAATATCTTTCAGATAAAGACATGGCAGTGAATTCTGGAAAGACAACACGAGCACAGCAGAGGTAACACAGCTCGAGTATTAGATCTCACTAAATTAGTCAAAAAAGAAGCCAGGAAAGACAAAAAAGTGTTTCTATTAGATTAGATCAACTGAAAGATTCCCTTCCAGCCAAGGAACATTGGAATGGTATAAAATTACTCAAGAAGAAACATTTGCCTAACTTCACTAAGCTAAAAGATAAGGACGGTCACAGGGTCGGACCCAGCCACCGTGCAGAAGCCATCGCTGATTATTTGCATTGTGTCCAGTGGAAGGCAGAAGCTCTTCCCCCTTTAAAACACGGAAGTAAAATCTTGGACCAAGACCTTCCATTTAACACTGGCCATATTACACTTGAAGAATTTGACTTGGCTCTCAGAACCGCTAAGAATAACAAAGCCGCGGGCCCTGATGATGTCCCCGTTGAGCTATTTAAATATTTAAATCCCCAGAATAGGAGCCATGTCCTAGATGTACTTAACGATTGGTGGACCACCGAAGCCATTCCCACTGAACAACTGTGCGCTCAGGTCGTTTTTAAAAAAGGGGGACACCCAAAATATCGCCAATTATCGGCCAATTTCGTGGTTGAATGCAATCTACAAGATATATGCGGCTATCATTCGTAAAAGATTGGCTGATATGATTGACCCATATATCTCAAAAACACGGTTTGGTTTCCGAAGACACCGTAGTACATGCACTCTTTGTTGCACGAAGAATCCAGGACATTGGTGAGCAAACAGGGGATAATTTGATCATCACTTTGTTGGATTGGGAAAAAGCTTTTGACAAAGTTTCTCACGAGCGTATGTTCCAAGCACTCGAAAGGTTGAATATTCCACCTAAAATCCTCAAGGTTATCAAAAGTCTATATTCATCTCCCAGCTTTCGGGTAAAACATGACCGGTTTACTTCCGAGAAGAAGGTACAGAACGCTGGGATCCGTCAAGGATGCCCACTTTCACCTTACCTGTTTATCCTCGTCATGACAGTCATGTTCCGGGACATCCACCTCAAACACCATAGAGACTTAAGTGACAGCCGGATAGAGCAAATAACCTTTAATGAGTTTTTATATGCCGACGATACCCTTTTGATTTCAAAAAATACCAGAGGGATGAACAAATTTCTGCACGCAATAGAAGAAGAATCAGCATACTATGGGCTCCGGTTGAACCAAGCAAAGTGCAATATTCTAGCCATGAATGGAAACAACCAAGTTCGCTTCAAAGATGGCACCCTTGTTAAACATACAGATGAAGCTACTTATTTAGGGGGAATTCTGACCAAGTCAGTGGATATTTCTACAGAAATCTCGAGCAGAATCGCCTCTGCTACAGCAACTTGGAAGAGCCTTGATTTGTTTTGGGAACAAGCATGTTGCTCCTTGGAAAATAGGATTCTAATTTATAATGCAGTGATAAGGACCAAACTATTATACGCACTTGAAACTGTGGAAATCCCTGCCTCACAAATATCCAGACTTGAAGCATTCCAATTGAAAGGACTTCGGAAAATTTTGGGCATGGTCACAACTTATATTGATAGATCCAATACGAATGATGAAGTCTTCCGAAGAGCGAACTCACAGGTAGCCTTCCGGGGGCAAGATCAAACCATTCAGAGCATACAGTCCACCCTGCAGCAATGAAGAATTGCGTTAGTAGGTCACATTCTTAGACAAGATAACGATCACCCTATTAGGATAGTTAGCTTTCGTAGTTCTGCTGCTCCACTTGAAGTGCTTCACAGAAGAGTTGGTCGACCAAGAAAAAACTGGCTACAGGAAAGCTTAAGAATGGTTTGGCAAAAAATTAGAGAAGACCAAACGGAATTCTCTAATGCTCCAGATCAATTCGAAAACATCCTCCAAGCTGCCCTAATTGGCAAAATTTGAAATGAGACGACCCATTAGACTCGTGAATCTCCATATACCAGGCGTTTGCCGTGGACATCGGTACTAGTCGATACCAATGATGTTTTTTCCTCGACGTTTTTTCTCGTTTCACGTAGTTTCACAACATACCTATGGCACGAACCAACGAACGAACGAACAAACGAACGAACGAACGAGTGATTCTAGACACTTAATAATTGAGGGTATCACTCCCAAATCCAAGATCTCACGATTTTGCCAGTGCTCTGTGGCATCACAGGAACATTGACAAAACCAGTGATTCTAATTGAGGGTATCTCCCAAATCCAAGATCTCACGATTTTGCCAGTGCTCTGTGGCATCACAGGAACATTGACAAAACCAGTGATTCTAAACACTTAGTAATTGAGGGTATCACTCCCAAATCCAAGATCTCACGATTTTGCCAGTGCTCTGTGGCATCACAGGAACATTGACAAAACCAGTGATTCTAAACACTTAGTAATTGAGGGTATCACTCCCAAATCCAAGATCTCACGATTTTGCCAGTGCTCTGTGGCATCTCCGATTGGGACACGTACAGGGAATGATTGTGCTCTCTTTTGGCTGGACGGTACGTGTGTGCACTTGCAATCACAGCACAGGATCCCCGTCGCTTGGAACATTGACAAAACCAGTGATATACCAGTGATTCTAGACACTTAGTAATTGAGGGTATCAAAATCCCAAATCCAAGATCTACAAAAATCATCAAAAATCCAAGATCCAAAATCCAGGATTCAACATCCAAAATCCAAGACTCACAAACATCTAAACATGTAATTCATCTCGCGGCGGTAGCTTCTGGTCTGTTGTTACTTTTCCCTACCACCTCCCCCCCCCTCTCCACTGCTCACTCAAGTTTCTGGAAAACTGTTACATCTGTATTCTCTAATCTTCTCTAGGGCTGTATTTTCAAAATCATATTTTGGGAAAGATCACCGGTACATATTTGCAATGGAAGGCATCAACAACTTCCCTCAGACCCCAGGTGTTCAACATCCCTTAGAAGCATCGATCGGTAGAGGGGGTGTCTGATCAACACCGGCGGTTACCTAAATTTTTATTGACGGTTTCCGGCGTGCCCAAGTCTTGTCTTTTTGTTACGTCTTCACTTCCAAGGGACGTGTGCTTCTTGTCAAGACTCATGCCGTCCAAGGCCTGCTGGGCCTTGAGATTTTCATGAAGACATTGGTTCATTGGTTCATTGGTTCATTGATGTTAAATTGATGTTCATTGGTTGCTTAAGATTTCTGCAGCACGGGCCACGTTGAGCTCCAGGCATTTGTGGCCTCTTCAGGCTTGCTAAACGTCACGATGACACAGCCCTGAAGGTCAGGAGTCCGTTCGTTCCAAACGAGAAAGGTACAAGGTATGGAAAAATACGGTGCCGGATTCATCAAAACAAAACAAAAAACAAAAAACAAAAATGGAATCAAATTCTCCAGGCATTGCGGCCTGGCCTCTGTTTCTGTGCCCTCGGGATTGTAAGGCATGTCCTTCTCATTGTCCCCATACCTGGCCAAAACATGCTTAAGCATTCCGTCGAGTCTACTATACTGTGATCTTCCTTGCGTTTTACCTACACTCTCACATTGCATTTCACAAAGAAACATGCACCGAAATGAATCGAAGAAATTGTACCAGAAATTTTTCGCCAAGGCACTTGTTGATCAGTTTGGAGAGAACATTGAAAAGCTTGTCGTACTTCTCCTTGGAGACTTTTGGCACACCCGCGATAAAAATGGTGGACGGGAAGCTATCGTCCAACTTCACCGGAGCCTCAACACCAGGCAAGGCGTTGTGCGTGGAGTTTCTCAAAAAGTTTCTTTGATCCCCACGTTGAAATCTTGTTTGAATCAGAAAACAAACGTAAAGCGCCACAAATTTTCAAGCACAACTTCTTGTTTACATCGTTCCTCCAGGGAATCGAGAGGTTCACCATCACCGTCGGACACGCAATCCAACAGTTCCTGCTCGGGGAAGGGGGGCGACGTTCCCCGATGTTGGTGAACTTCTGTGAAGAAATTCCGTCGAAATTCCACGGTTGCTACCTCTTCTTCTTGCTCTTCCAATTCTTGGGCAACCTGTCGATGACATGGTAAACTCATCTTAACTCCATGGTTTTCATAGCCGTTTTGAAAACTCCGTGTGTTTTACTCGGTTTCCTCACCAGTTCCTGAATGTCTCGCATCACCTCAGCGAAGCACGTAAACGACAGATGGCAGCGATATGGACCAATGGTGTCACCCGGGCGTCCGACCGCGTTCGTTGTTGGAAAAGGGACAACGTTCTACAAAGGAAGCCCTTGAGGAAAAACGACGTGCTCAAATGCTTGGAAGCGGAAATGTGGAAGGTACATTGATTTTCGTTCCATCTCAGAACATATCTATACAGTCTCACGATGCTGCATGAGTGGGCATCTTCGCAATTTATGGTGCGCACTGCACCTTTCTGTGCACAGTTCAACATCTTTTGAGAAGCTTTCCATGTATTATCTCTGATTCTTAAAGTGATTTTATTGAATAACTTGCCAGCATGGCAGGTGCAAGTCACGATGCCAAGAAATTGTTACAGGATTCCAATGGATGATATCACAAGCAATTAATAAGTATAGACATAGACGATCGGGAGCCATGATCAAACAGTGTTCGACTCGCGAAGTGACACCAAAGCACCACTTTTCCGCTGTCACCATTTCGAGACTGCGAAATTTGCTGGCCGTGTTGGTGAAACGCGAACCCTCACCTCAATACTTCAATGCTTGAAGTAGTGTACCAATGCGTACACTTTGATCACAAACAATGATTGAATTCTGATTGCTGGTGCAGTCAAGATCATCTAAACGTGTTAAGCTTTCAACTGATGTGGTCGGACACCAGTGACAAGCTGTGCAAACTTCTGCTCCTGTGGACTTCGGACTTCGTGGGGATCAAACGGCCGTCGACTTCAACATCTTCAACGACCTCTTTCAGGTGCAGTAGCACACGATAACGAGCCTGAGTCACAAACGAAGATACATGAAGATACATGAAGATATACGACGTTGTTGCTTCTCTGTTTTTTGTTTAAATGTTTTCGTGCTTAAAATGCTGAGCTTTGAACGTTGTCCACTAAAATATCGCCCACCGTGTCTATGAGAAGAACCTCCAAAACGAAATTTCTGCAACCGAAAACCTCCAACCTCCAACCGAAACGGTAGGAAACAGTAGGAACAGGTCAACCAACCCAACCCTCTTTCAGGGTGAACACCTCAGTCTCTTCATCGAAGGTCACACGCGTTTGCACTGGAGGTCGCATCTGATCCGGGGACAAAATCTCCAAATACGGCGCTTTTTCATCCACCTGTCGCGGGGGAGGTCGGGGGAGAGGGGGAGGTCCGTTGCACCCGTTGATTCACCAAAGGCTGGAAATGTTGGATTGAATCACCGCCGTTGCCGTTTGTGTTTGGTGCCTCGGAGACGTGTGCCATGCTGGACGTGAGCGATTTTCGTCCCACCTCGGCGAAGGTTTCGATGCAAAAAAATGTCGAAGGTGTGAACGACGGCCTTGCTGCACCTGTCGTTGAAGTGAGAGCATAAAAGATTGGTACCTCCGGGTCAAGCCAAAAAGCAGAGACAGAAGAACAGAATTTTGGCACCAATCAAATTCACGTAGGATCTATATAGAATGCAAATTTGTGATGTGTTACTGCATCATATTAATGGAAGATCACTGCCATATCCCTTTGATGACAAACGGAGCACTCCGCAATGCTGATGAACTCTAAGCTCATTGGAAAGGGCCGTGCAATGTCCGTGCAAACCTGAATTCAGCGTCCCCAAGCAACTGACACTTCATGAGAGGAAAAAACAAAGACTTGCAACACCTTCCACCACAAAATACGTAAAATGGAGGTTCAAAATGAACTAACATTTTGAAGAAAAAACAAAAAGCAACGAAAAAAAACACCAAAATGCCACAAAACCAACCCAAATTCCCCAACAGATTTTTCCCCAAAAGGCCCAAACCAATGGCACTCGAGGTCTTGGAATTCCCGATGCCAAAGGTTTCGGATCAGGAACTCGGTACAGAAAAAACGACTTTTCAGAAACAGAAAAAGCACCGAGTTTTCATAAATCAATACATATTAATCATCAGAATCCATACGGGTTACCATATGTATATGTAAAAATATGGAAAAAATATGTCAATTAATCTATGAAGATCTCATCCTTTCGAAGGTCTTCTTATCCAGCTGAGATGACCACGTCGAACCGCGGCAAAGTTTCGTTGTCCAAGCCTACGTCGCGGTACCGTGGCTGCAACGATCACTGAATAAAATCCCATTAACCCATCATACATCATTTGAGAAAATTATCTCATTTGCAAGTTTGTCAGATTCACCCAAGGCTCAGGCTCTCCAAGACGTGGCACCAGCAGCAGCACATGCCTCATATGTTTTTTCCTTTGATGTCATCTCCAAGTGATGAGTTTCACATGAACACACTCCGAAATTGTTGCACTTAGTATCAAACCCAGCTGCCACGCCACACGCCTTTCAAAATGTCGCTTCCCAACAACAAAAACAACGAGAGAAAAGTCTTGGATTTCAAATTTCTGAAAAAATATGTATATATATCTCATATATCCACACAAATATCAATATATCCATGAAAAAAAAACGAATGCCACATCTTCACCTCCAAGCTCTGTTGATTGGGCAACGCCGCGCCGTGACGCATCAACCGTTGGCGTTCCACCGGAGTGCCTTCCAGGCTCGCCAAACGGGCCTCACGTTGTAAGGCAAAAAAACTCTAATCAGGAACAAAATTGAAAAAAACAAAAAAGAAAGACAAAAAATCGATGCTGTTTTTTTCTGTATTTTTCTTGCCTTGACTTCTTCAATGGTGTCACTTGCCTTCACCTCAGCACATCGAGCCCATCGAGCCATGAGACATATGGGAGACGGAAACAACAGAGACGGAAACGAAGCCTCCAATTGCAAGACGATCTCCGAAGGCGTTCGCACAAAAAGATCAAAGGGCCTTGGAAAAAGGTCCCAAGGATTGTCATAACATACCAAATCAAATGTTTCGAAAAATAAAAACACAAACATGAATCATGAAACAAATTGTTTGCAGAATTGAGGCTTGAACAAATGGGCACCACCCATACTGGACCTTAACACTTTCCAACCGGCCACTTGAGAGAACGAGTTTGCCTTGTGCCTTGGAGAGACCTCTGAGCTCTTGACACAGCTACGAGTTGAATCGAGAAAGAAAGGTATGTGAAATCCACAAGAAAATATCCAGAAAAATATGTGAAACATAAGCTGTAAAAAAAAGGAAAGAACGGAGCTTCAAATTGGGAAAGTGACTTGTTCAAACGAAGATATCAAGAGGATTTCCGTTCAAATTCTTTTGTTGAACTCAAGACGTTCATATCCAAATCTGTGAGGCATCACGGCATCGGCATCATGACACCACATCGACATCATCACTTCAGACGTCAGGATCTCAAGCCATTTCAAAATCATCTCTTCATGGGACCGTCTGTCGGAGTTTTACCCATGAGTCGCTGCTGTTGGAAACAGGGTGGTGAAACATCATCTATCTCCAGATCTATTAGCGCTAAAGCGGTGTTCTCTGAATTGGCGTGGTCAAATTGTTGAAAAGAAACAAAGCTTGCGTGAAAACAATCTATCATGTTCAATTCATTTTCATTTTGATCATTTTCATATGTCATTTTCTTTTTTTTTCATGTTCATGTTTTCATTTTTTTTCCTTGTGGCTCACCAGAGTGATCCACATCTGCAATCTCACCACGCAGTCAGCTGACGGAAACCACTCGCCACTCGCCTTGAGGAAGTGACACCTTCAACCAATAAGTCAAATCGCTCAAACCGCTCAAACTCCGTTTCCGTTTTGGGTTTTTTGACACTTTTTCAGAGAATGCTTCTGGTAACTTAGGTAACTTTATATGTTACCATCCGAGGTAGAACTACGTAAGCTTCTGACAGTGTTGCGCCCAGATGGAAAAGTCAAAGTCAAAGGATTCCTCAAGAAATCTGCTGATGAGTTCTTCTTTTTCTCTGACCATTGGAGCTTCAACAAAAACATCACACACACACACACACACATGTTCACACGAAATTTCGTTTGCAGCCAAGCGTCTTTCAATGGGTATTTTGTGCGATGTCTTTTTTCTTTTTGATGCATGTAGACCACGTAGATTACCTGAGTGGATGCATCTTCCGTCAACAGTTCTGAAAAAAAGAACTTGTTTTGGGATACCCTTGATTCAAAAATTCATGGTGTTCAAGAAAAAAAAGAGAACGACATCACTTTGCAATGATTTTACCATTACAACATATTACAACAGTGAATTCTTGCAATTCTTCAACCGTTTTCACACTTTCGGATTCTGCCAAGGGACTGCCAACGCTCCGTGCCCAAATCTTCGGTGGTTTTATCTCAGGCGTCGAAGACGTCGAAACTACTCGCAACGTGGCTCAACCGTTTTCGCTGCACATCGCTGAGGTCCGGTGCTGGAAGCTTTGGGCGCCGCAGGTCGGTTCTGAAAAGGGAATTGAATTTTACAAAGGCAAATGGAATACATTTTGTCACAACAAAAAAACTACACATGTTGCTATACATCTACACTTTTCAATGCATTTCTTGGAATATTTACATGTGTAATCATGTTGAATTAATTGGAAAAATGAAAAAACTGGCAGCCAAATGCCTGGGTCGGCTCATTCTGAGGATAGTCGTAGTAGCCTGATAACAAAAATTGCCAATCTGCACATATCAATACAAGTCACACAAGTCACACAAATCACACCACCGTCAGAGCTATCAAGAGCACCACCATTACGATTATGATGATGATGTTGTTGTTGTTGTTGAAGTTGTTGTTGTCGTTCATATTGACGTATTCCCTTTGTAGCCTCCATTGCCACCGGACCAATAGAAATTCTTCTCTCCACGTCCATTTCCTTTGCCTCACCATCAGACGAGAGAGAGAGAGAGATCTCTCCACGCTGCACTTTCGTTGAATTCCCAGCCTTTGCCCCAGAATGGAGGACTCATCACATATGGCGTCGGCACCATTCCCATTCCTTGAGTGCAGTCATGGAAATAGGGACTTTGAAACTAACAGAAAAAAGATATAACCATATAAATTAAGAAAGGGATAGACTTATGACTTGCACCATATATGTATGTTTATATATATAAGATATACTGTAGATCAAAATGTTAGACGAAAATCCATTCTATTGGACCTTGAAAAAAGCCAAGGGAACACACTCAGGCGAGGGACCCCAATAGCCACCATTGGAGTTCCAGTTCCAGTCAGAGTAGCCTTCGTAGTTGTAAGTTCCAGAAATGATAGATCACACTTGACCAAAATTATCAACAACAAAAAAAATGCTTTTGTGCTTTTGGCCCCGACCATTGTAGCCATAGCCATAGTAGCCACTTCCTTGACCACCGCCATTCTTCCCTGGAATTTGCGACGCTTCACTGACTTGGGCGGTTTTTGGTCGCTGCCTTGCCTCGTTCACGATTGGAAGCATCTTCACCGTTGCCTTCAGGAAGAAACTTGGAAAACGAATGGTATCCAAGCAATCCCTGCAGATTCGCAGATTCTTCTGGCCAATCATGTCCTCATGAAAGATCTATATACAAAACACTCAGCCTTGTCCACGTCCATCACGACCATGTCGGCCATGCTTTCCTGATAGGAAATCGTGTTGCAAAGACACATGAAACAACAAACTCACAAATCACAACATATCATGTGTATTCCTTGATCATATCAAAATTTCAGTCTGTCCTGCACCAGGCTCTTTTCCATGGCCTATCATAAAGTGTAGATCAAAAGTACCAAAACCAGATCATTGGCATGTTGTTTCTTCTGCATTTTCTCCCTTTTCCCTCAAATCTTTTCTTGCCTTGATCAGGGGTTCGACGACCCTCACTGGCAGATGGTCCTGGAAGTTTTTGGTCATAAGTTGGCACAAAATGCAAAGATTCACTTGTGATGAAACAGGTCTTGAGACACATGCACCGCTGGAATCTTCTGCACCTCCATATAATTCTAACTCATATTCACTCTTGCCTTCTTGTGCTGTTTCCGTCGCGCCAGCGTTTTCACCACCTGTTCAGGAAAAAACTTGGAACACGAATGCTATCCAAGCAATCCCTGCAGATTCGCAGATTCTTCTGGCCAATCATGTCCTCATGAAAGATCTATATACAAAACATTCAGCCTTGTCCACGTCCATCACGACCATGCCGGCCATGCTTTCCTGATAGGAAATCGTGTTGCAAAGACACATGAAACAACAAACTCACAAATCACAACGCATCATGTGTATTCCTTGATCATATCAAAAATTCAGTCTGTCCTGCACCAGGCTCTGTTCCATGGCCTATCATAAAGTGCAGATCAAAAGTACCAAAACCAGATCATTGGCATGTTGTTTCTTCTGCTTTTTTTCCCTTTTCCCTCAAATCTTTTCTTGCCTTGATCAGGGGTTCGACGACCCTCACTGGCAGATGGTCCTGGAAGTTTCTTGTCATAAATTCGCACAAAATGCAAAGACTCACTTGTGATGAAAGAGGTCTTGAGACACATGCACCGCTGGAATCTTCTGCACCTCCATATAATTCTAACTCATATTGACTCTTGCCTTCTTGTGCTGTTTCCGTCGTGCCAGCGTTTTCACCACCTGTTCAGGAAAAAACTTGGAAAACGAATGCTACCCAAGCAATCCCTGCAGATTCGCAGATTCTTCTGGCCAATCATGTCCTCATGAAAGATCTATATACAAAATACAAAACATTCAGCCTTGTCCACGTCCATCACGACCATGCCGGCCATGCTTTCCTGATAGGAAATCGTGTTGCAAAGACACATGAAACAACAAACTCCAACATATCATGTGTATTCCTTGATCATATCAAAATTTCAGTCTGTCCTGCACCAGGCTCTGTTCCATGGCCTATCATAAAGTGTAGATCGAAAGTACCAAAACCAGATCATTGGCATGTTGTTTCTTCTGCTTTTTCCCCTTTTCCCTCAAATCTTTTCTTGCCTTGATCAGGGGTTCGACGACCCTCACTGGCAGATGGTCCTGGAAGTTTTTGGTCATAAGTTGGCACAAAATGCAAAGATTCACTTGTGATGAAAGAGGTCTTGAGACATATATGCACTGCTGGAATCTTCTGCACCTCCATATAATTCTAACTCATATTCACTCTTGCCTTCTTGTGCTGTTTCCGTCGCGCCAGCGTTTTCACCACCTGTTCAGGAAAAAACTTGGAACACGATTGCTATCCAAGCAATCCCTGCAGATTCGCAAATTCGTCTGGCCAATCATGTCCTCATGAAAGATCTACAAAACACTCAGCCTTGTCCACGTCCATCACGACCATGTCGGCCATGCTTTCCTGATAGGAAATCGTGTTGCAAAGACACATGAAGCAACAAACTCACAAATCACAACATATCATGTGTATTCCTTGATCATATCAAAATTTCAGTCTGTCCTGCACCAGGCTCTGTTCCATGGCCTATCATAAAGTGTAGATCAAAAGTACCAAAACCAGATCATTGGCATGTTGTTTCTTCTGCTTTTTCTCCCTTTTCCCTCAAATCTTTTCTTGCCTTGATCAGGGGTTCGACGACCCTCACTGGCAGATGGTCCTGGAAGTTTCTTGTCATAAATTCGCACAAAATGCAAAGATTCACTTGTGATGAAACAGGTCTTGAGACATATGCACCGCTGGAATCTTCTGCACCTCCATATAATTCTAACTCATATTCACTCTTGCCTTCTTGTGCTGTTTCCGTCGTGCCAGCGTTTTTACCACCTGTTCAGGAAAAAACTTGGAACACGATTGCTATCCAAGCAATCCCTGCAGATTCGCAGATTCTTCTGGCCAATCATGTCCTCATGAAAGATCTACAAAACACTCAGCCTTGTCCACGTCCATCACGACCATGTCGGCCATGCTTTCCTGATAGGAAATCGTGTTGCAAAGACACATGAAGCAACAAACTCACAATTCACAACATATCATGTGTATTCCTTGATCATATCAAAATTTCAGTCTGTCCTGCACCAGGCTCTTTTCCATGGCCTATTTTTTGGACAAATGCAGGTGCATCATTGGCATGTTGTTTCTTCTGTTTTTTTTCCCTTTTCCCTCAAATCTTTTCTTGCCTTGATCAGGGGTTCGACGACCCTCACTGGCAGATGGTCCTGGAAGTTTTTGGTCATAAGTTGGCACAAAATGCAAAGATTCACTTGTGATGAAACAGGTCTTGAGACACATGCACCGCTGGAATCTTCTGCACCTCCATATAATTCTAACTCATATTCACTCTTGCCTTCTTGTGCTGTTTCCGTCGCGCCAGCGTTTTCACCACCTGTTCAGGAAAAAACTTGGAACACGATTGCTATCCAAGCAATCCCTGCAGATTCGCAGATTCTTCTGGCCAATCATGTCCTCATGAAAGATCTACAAAACACTCAGCCTTGTCCACGTCCATCACGACCATGTCGGCCATGCTTTCCTAATAAAGAATCGTGCTGCAAAGACACGCGAAACCAACGAACTCACAAATCACCACGTATCATGTATGTTCCTTGATCATATCAAAACTTCAGCCTGTCCTGCACCAGGCTCTTTTCCATGGCCTATTTTTTTGGACAAATGCAGGTGCATCATTGGCATGTTGTTTTTTTCGGTCATCTTTTGGGGACTCTCCAGATTTTTGTGGACATGCCCCAGCCTTTTCCTTCTCCCTTGCCGGAGTTTCCTTTTTGGCCTGGAAACTACAAAACATGGCACCTCCGCGTTCTTGAAAAAACGATTCAAAACTGTGGATAAAAGGCAGGCATGGTTGCCATGGCTTGCAAATCAAACACAAAATGGAATGGTGAAAAAATTACACCCGTATAAACCCCAGATAGCATGTTCTCTTCGATTCAGAGAACATCTGCGGCACATCAAAACTGCAACTTCATCTTCACATTCATTGTCACTGCTCTTCGTTCCAAAACACTTGCCACCTTAGCGCATGTCTGCGTCGATGGTGTCAGACCGTAACCAAAACAGCTTCAACAGTTGCACCAAACACCTCTTTTACAGCAACCAAAGCTGCACCAAAAACTCCAAGTGTGGTAACAAGCACTTCCCTTACAGCAACTGTAACAACGGCCACCCAAAACAGCACCGAAAGACCCAACCACGGCACCAAGCACCAGCCACCAAACCAGCACCCAAAGATCCAACCGTGGCACAAAACCCTGCAGTGCCCAAAGGTTACATTTTTTCATCGCAAATTTGAGAAGAAAACTACCCGCTAAAAACAAGATTTTATTTACCACAAACTAAATCAAAGTCTAATTGCTTTTTCAATTGAAAATGTAAAAGGAAACCCCCAACAAAAACCAACTTGGAATTTGAATAGGAAAAAAGCAACCGCCAAAACCAAGATATTGCCAAAACCTGCAAAAATCAATGTTTCAATT
>DF240885.1:0-94038 GCA_000507305.1 Breviolum minutum Mf 1.05b.01
CAAACAAACAAACAAACACAGACAGACAGACAAACCAAATAACAAACTGGCCGCTTTGGTTGAGAGCTTTGTAATAACCGACGTCAATTATGTTGATTACCTATATAGCATTGTATAACGTCTCAAAACGCCAAAGCACGAGAGGAACAAATAAGAGGGGTACTGATTGGTTGTTGCAATCAGATGTAAGCGTGCCCCGTCTCCACAATATCTGTGTCTTTCATGTTTGTGGCTTGCATGACTTGCACGGAATTAGTTGATTGATGCTGAGTTGTTTGCAGCTGCAATGTCATCTATGATGACAGACGGTGCACAGCAGCCACATTGCCTCGATGAGCTTCGCTGTGTTTTGAAGTTTAATCCTAAATTTCTGTGCACTATAGTCACTATAGGTTATTCAGTTCATGTCTGCAAACAGTAAATCTAGCTCGACTTCATGGAAGCCTTCCAAGCCTTGCAGCTTCCATTGGCTTTTTATATTTGATCGTGAAGTTGCTTGACCCAAGTGAATGAATGAAAAATTTACTATCATGGTATGATCATAGTAAGTTAGTAAGTATGAAAACGTGCGAAACTTCGCAATGAATCTTTGAGGCCGACCTCAATGGCCAAAGGGTTTCAAACAGCACAATTTCTCACTTACTCGATCTTCACAAGCGAGCTTTCCCCCTCAAAGTCCAGGACCTCTTGGCCCGTTGGGCCATCGCAGTGTCATAAGGACATGACTTGAATTTCGACTATTTGACCCATTGAACCAATTATTTGACTCGACCCAAGAACGGAGAAAAACAAAAAGAAACGAAACACCCCGCAGTTACTGATCCTTTTGAGGCGCCGGCCCCATGGAAGTCGGTAGAAGAAAATTGTGGCAAAGCGATTGAAAAATTCAAAAAATCATTTCGAGTATTGAATGTGTGGCTGACCTAAGCTCAGTCAACAGTCGCTGTAGTACTCTTGTATGCAATCTTAGTAACTTAGTTTATGAACCCGTGTTGTTCCATGCTATTCCTCCGAAATCCTTCCCCAAAAAGAACTTCAGATATCTCCCCAAAATTGATCGAAGTTGAAATGCGTGCTGGTCTTGAATGGTCCTGTATGGTTGTGAAGAATGAGAAGGGTTGACCTGAGACAGCTTCTTCTGCATCAACATTGGCCACATTTGCTAGCTAGTTTTCCTTGAAGTCTTTGCAGAAGTACGAAAACACTACAAACTGACAATGCGACACCCCCGCCCAGCCCTGTGCTCAGACAGCTGGATTTTTACTAACACCCGCGGATCAGTTGACGCGAAGGGTGAACCTTCAGAAACACCCTGAGACGGAGCTAACTAAAGAGTCTAAAAAACGTCACAAGCAGTTCCCATTGACAATGTGATACCACGGAAACAGCTTAAAGTCACAAATGCATGGACAATATTCAATGTCATGTATTGAAACGTATTTTATTTGATGTTTATGACTGCCTTTTGTTTTCACTAGCAACTTGCTGATCGCATGCGTGATGATATTCATTACTCTTAGACAAAACATTCAAATTCTGTCAAAAAAACCTGAGAAATTCAAAAGTCAAGCTCCGAAATCAAGAAGCAAAAACAAATGATACCGTATGACCAATGAAACAGCTCTGTTTGGTTCAATGTCCGCAGCCAAAGTTGTGCTACCACCAAATGGGAAATACAAATTCTATAGACTTGAAGGCGATGAATAGAAGCGGTTGACGTCCCCTGCACCTGAAATCGATCTTTTCTAGGTCTCCATCCCCAGTACTCGAATTCAACATGTCGGGCAGTGCAGTATTGAGCCGAAGACTAGTATCCACGTGGCCAGTACGGGGGGAATGCAATCCAAATTGAGCTTTCAAACATCGCTAAAAACTTGGTGGTACTATGCTTGCATATGCTTGCCAGCTTGGACAGAAAGCTCTGAAAGTATGCAATTATATAATATATTTTCCCGTCTATTTGGATACTATTTACACCTTGAGTCTGTTTCTGATTCCCATGCAGTGTTCTGTTTTCACTTCTCAAAAACATCCTAAACATCATTTTGAACATCATAAACTTCACCATGGATTGTCAATGAGCACAGCACAGCTTCTGCAACCTACATCCACAGCCAGGAGGCGACTCCCAAAGTCACCTCTGGACATCTGGATGCTTGACCGGATGCTGTGAAGCTGCGTGAGTTGGTGAGTCACTGGTAGGTCACTGGTGACTGGTGAGACTGAAAAAAAAAACGCGGATAAAAATAAATGTGCAAGTCTCACAAGTGCTCCAGATGAGCTGCGCGCTCTTGGGAGCACTTGCACGAGACTTTTTGTCTCACAAGATTCTGACAATGATTGAGATATCATCGCTGTAGCCACCCTTGGCAACAGGACAGAAAATGAAAACTGAAAATGAAATAAAGAATTAAAAACATTTGAATGAGTTAAATGAAAATAGATATGAAAAAGATATGTTAAATGAAAACTGCATTTTTTGTAAATGAGTTCTGCAAAGACCAGAGGTGAGACTCGCCTGCAAACCTCTGCGGCCCCATCGCGCATAGGCCTCAAAGAAACACAAATCTGTCATAAGCTGTAAATTACAAACATCTTTTTAAAAAACATCTGTTTAATAAGCAATTTTAAAAAAAACAGGTCAAACAAAAAAGATGAAAGAAAATTTGAATGGTTCACAGGTGAGAAAAGCAGCCACTTCTCATCTCCCTCCGTTTCGTGTCTACTGCTACTGACCCTCACGGAGATTGCATAGCTTACGCACTCTAAATTCAGCTTAGCCTTCGTAATCAATCCGATACGATTCCGTGTGCAGGAATCTTTAGGGTTCAATTAGATCTTAAGGTTTTTAGGGCTATCCGCGTCTAGGGTGTGTCCAGGTTTAGACTTGCCAGGTTGTTGGGTTCGAGTTGGACCTGAAAAAATGGCCAGGTTTCAGTTTCAGTTCAATTTAAAAAATCTGCCGAACGGTTGGTCAAAATTGAACTTCCTTAGAGTCTCCAGACACATGGCTTCTTCAGGATCCACAGCTGTAAACAGCCACAAAAAATTAAGAATAAGACCTCTTGCGACAGCACATGGGCAGGATCGGCGCCTGTCTGAAAAGCCTCAAAGGCCATGGGCACCTCAGGACAGGATAACGCATCGATACGTTGACATACATTGCTACATTTCTACCGTACAACCAAAAGATGACAAAAACACATTATTCAGTATTCGTGATCAATATGTACCTAGTATCACTATAGCCTTATGGCTCCCTATTAGAGTGGGCAAAGCCAGCAAGAGAACGGCCAGCATGCCACAACACTCTTCAGTGTCTGATCACTCACTCGTCAAGGCAATTATGCTTGCGAAGTCAGCTCATTGGTTGATTGATATCCTGGTAATTTCTGATTATCCTAAGAATTTGCAGTAATCTACAACAATTCTCATGCGTTTTGATACTATTCCATTGCATTTTCTATGAAAAGCTGAGCGGCCACAGAGAAGCTGTCTATGACATCCCAAAGTCCATCGGAGGCAACGATCAGGACCTCCACGGCTGTAGCCAAAACAAAGGCGAAAAAACGCAAAATATGGCAAAAAGGATCCAAGAGATATGAACAGTCTCAAACTGAAATCAAGTGACTTTTTCAATCACATCTGTACACTGCATACTGTAAAATCAACTTCTTTGGTAATGATGACACCAAGGCATTGACTGTCTGAGCTGACGTCTCCCATGATGGCTCTATCAAGTTCACCTTCCAACGACAGGTGCCGCTCTGGTTCAGGTGGCGAAAGAATGTACAAAATGCAATGCGGGCAATTGCAATTAGTGTGAAATGCATTAGTTGATGTCGTTTTTGTAGCTTTCACCTACTTTCACCGTTTCCCTTTCTGGATTTCACGCGCACCTCCGCCTCAGAGCTTAAGCCCTGTGAGTGCGCATGCAGGTCACCAAGAGATCGTGACATGTTGATGGATGGCCAGGCCTGAGCAGCAACATCGGAACCACAATGGCCCAATGGCCGATGCTTCATAGTTTTGTTCATGGTCTTTTCGCAATTCGACCGTTTTGTCGTGGAAGCTTGGCATGTTTGTAAAGTGTTTTTACAATTTCTTACATGTTTTCATGTTGTTTCTGAGAAGAGTTTAGCGTGCTCGAGCCTGTTGGTGATTGTACACTCGGCATGTCGCATTGGGTGGCTGTCCAACGGTGATGACCTGCTCGCGCCGGTGTCAAAAGCCTGCTGTCTATGGTGCCATGGAATGCAATGGCATGCCACTTGTGCCCAGCCTGTGCCCCGTTTTGTTCGATGCGGATCCGTTCTTCTGGCAGCTCGGGCTTATGGTCCCTGCCAAAGATCTGTGTAAAGTTTCACAGATCTGTTTCTGTGTCTGAAATGTGTGAAATGAACTTCAAAGAAATTCTGCCTGGTCAGCTCTCTGACCATCCACTGGCCACCCAGCGGGCGAATACCTCCGCGTGCTTGAGCTGATTGAAATCTTGGACCCTCTGAGAGGATCTGCATGTGTGTTCCATGTATCCAGTGCGAATCCCAAGCATTCTAAGACCCGGTCCCAAGACTGCACGCGAATCACCCACATGGGCCACAAAAATCCTGAGGAGAACACAACGATAGCATGTCACACTTGCAGGAGATCAGCAGTACTGCTGTGCAGAAGTAGTACGGCTGACGTCCTCTCGTTGGAAAGCACTATGGAAGTAGCAGTTGTACCACTGCAACGAGCATCAAATAACGGCTTTCCAGCCTCGAATGCAACCAAACTCATGACTCACTTAAAATCTTATCAAACCTGATCAAACCTGTTTCCAAATGTTTTCATGTTTGCGTCACGGGCATTTCAGCATCTTAAAACATTGATCTTTGCCCTTTCTTTGTCTCTTTCACACTCCCCTCTCCCGCATTTACACATAGTGCCAGAAAATCAATATCGTTCATGTCTCGATTTGTCATTCCTGTCTCCTACTATTTTCTTCACCTGTTTCTTGGAATGTGGTGACCTAGTGCGATTCTTCAATATCTCGACCAACAGCGGAAACCAAGGGTCGAGCCTCTTGATCCAACGACAACACAGTGAGTGCCTTGATGACGCTAGTGCTCCGCAAAAAAAAATGACGGAAACAAATAGTGTATCTGAATGTCTGAATGTCTCAGGCGTGATTGCAGGATCTCAAGAAGTGAAGATGCGACATTGAAAAGTGAAAAGAACTGCATCTTATCGTGTCGACATGTGAGCATCATTGAATGAACCACGCCTCGGTCAGCCTATGCATTTCAATATACGTTTGAATAGCTGCCTGGCCACAGCTACTTCACAGCGTGTGAAGGGATGAAGACTGATCAAAGACGGGCAAACCAACATTAGCCTCGGAAAATGAAGCTGCACAAACTTTGGTGACCCAAAATTCCTGGTGTGTTCGGGAAAGTTGTAGGGCTAGCTTTTTTTAGTGATTATCCACTGTAGATAGAAAGTTAGAAAGACATGTCCAAATTCCATAGCGTCATCGTCATTTTGTCGGACCTTGCCCCATAAGTCATTGAGAGCAGCGGCCTGGCGATGACTTTGCTTTGGGGAGAGCTGCCGAATCTTCCGGTCCAAAGAAGTGAATTTTAGTGCTGACCCAAGAAATGCATATCTTAATGGTGTTTCTTGAAATTGGCGCTTGAACGAGAAACGCAAAGACTATGCGTCCTCCTTGGGGTCTTTGGCTTCTTTGTTCGGCACTCCTGCGGAACACTCTCTTGCAATTTCACTGAGATCGTGAGATCGGTTTCTGTCAATGTCAAGCCAGTGAGTCCTCGAGATATTCCACCTTCCAGGCCCGCCACTGTTGCTAAAAGCAACTTGGGCAAGACCTCACGTAGCGAAGCCACCACATTGTTATTTTTCAGAGAAGCTGCGGTGAAACCTGCGTTTCAATTCCACCGTGGAGACATGTCATGGCTTCTCCTGTTCCCAACTGGTGCAGTATGGTAGATACTTTCTTAAATGGACAAGCCTGCAGGAATCTGGGCGATGCTCAAATTTTCCAAATTCCAATTCGTTCAAAGTATTTAGTTGTGCCCATCCCATTGGGAATGTTTAGTCTCCGTGTTCCATTGCACTGTGGGAATGCAACATCAGTGCCTTCAAAAAGTCTTACCAGCCATGCCAGTCTCACTCACCCTTTCAAGCTTGTCAAGGTTGTTGTTTGTTGCATAGCAAGCTGCCTCACAGCAGAGTTCAGCAACATCATGGCCCACCTGTGCACAAACAACTCTTGGCCCTGCCGAGATGTGATATCCATGACCGTGAAGTGCCATTTGAGAGATATCGAGAGCGTTGAGCCGTTGAGCATTACACCTCTCCATGGCCGTCGCAAAGAGTGAGAAGCTCGACATTCCCAAAGTTCACGACGGAGGCTCTGTCCTGGGCACGTGTGGCAAATCCAACTTGAGTTTCTTGAAATTGAAGGCCTATGCGTCATCCTGAAATGTCAAAATAGGCGAATTCATCAAATATAAAGACATAAGTGACATACAGTGACATAAGACACTGACAAGATGTGATGAGGAGATTGCGCTGTTTGACTTTGCAAATTCAGAAATGTCTATTGAAATTTATCAAAGCATAGATCGGCGTCCTGGTTTGGAGCAGTTGCCTTGTTTCCCTTGATGGAAACAACAAACGAGTCATGACGCTGCAAGACCTGCAAACAAGTCGGTCGCACCAATGCTTCTGTTCAAACCAAACAAAGCATTAAGATCATTAAGCATCGTTCGGCATCAAACAAGCATCCCGGGTCGACAAATTCTCAAAGCATGGCCTCCTTTGTTTGCGGCTGTGACAGCGGCTGCTGCACATTTCCTAGAACACCCAACAATGGTTGCCGCATCCGACAAAATCCTCAGAGACTTCCTGTAACTGGAAGACCTTTACAACATAAAACCAAGGTAAACTGATGGGAAAATGACTCTGACTGGCTTTCGACGCATCGACGAAAAAGTTGCCTTGCTGCTGGGCGAGGTTGGAGTGCACCTGCTATGAAACCGTTAAAAAGGATTGTCCTGGACAGCAAGAGCTTATTTCATTATTAGTTATCAATTATCATTATAACTTTCATATCAATCATATCGGATCAAATTACATGTTAAATAGCTTGGACAGCTCGTCGGGCTTGCTTGTATGGTGATTGCAGCTTTGGGTGCTTGTGACATCCAAATATGCTACATCAATTGGGCTTGAACCGATTCAATACGAAAAAGCTTCAACTCATTTGCACTTTGCGTTGTTAAAGTTGTTGATTTCCCACACTGAAGCTTAACCAAATATTGGAAAAGAAGCATTCAGGGAGCTTGCACTGAACGCTGTCATTGATTCTACTAATAGCTATTGAAAATACAATGACTCATGACACTAATGACTAACCAAACAATCAGCAAGTACCTTAGTAAAGGTACCCCAAGGAGGGTACGTTACTTCCATTCAATTCCAGCAAATCACGTCTACGTGGCACCGAAAGGGGCTTAACTTCTTGAATCCTTCTGAAGTTCCTGGAAAAGGTGTGAGGTACCCTCCTCAGCAGTACATCCAGGTAGTCTTGGCTTAGAACTCCGAAGATGTCCCTGTTCCAACAGCCCTTGCCTGTGATACCTCGTCAGCATCCACCTGCGAAGTGCAAAGAAAGGAAGAAGACATCAAAGGGTTTGATATTTTCAAATGTATTTTTTTTTATATGGATGCTTTTTTGGGATGCATTTATAGATGAAGATGTATTCAAATGTATTGATTAATTCGTTTTGTTTTTTCCAATATGGAGGTCATGCACCATCTGTCATCACAAACCATTACTAGTCGGCCCTAGGATTTCTTTCACTTTGCAATGCAAATAGGTGCCCTGCTCATCTCTGCGCACTCGTTCCACGAAATTCCACAAGATCTATGGGAAGCTACGGATATCCGACACAGCATCGACGAAGCTCCAGCCATGTCCAATGGTCCAATGTCACCTTGACCAAAGGTGCCCGAGCTGCCAGGAAAGGACTTGCTTGACCCCCAGGAGTATCAGGAGAAATCGTCGGCGCGGTCCGTGCGAACCTCGAAGCCACACGAGTTTCACTTGTAAGAGGAAAATGGGAAGTACTTAAATAACTTTAGTATGAGCAGAGTGAACATGAGTGAAAAATGTGTGAAAATGAAACAACCCAACGTTCAAATCAAAAATGGTGTGGCAGGAGACTGAAAATGAACAAGATTCTGACCATGGTTCGTCAAAGCCGGCGCTTGAGCTCATGCTCTTCAACCTCCGAAACGAATGTCTACGATCTAAACTTCCAGCATCGACCAGGAGCAAACAATATCAACGGACTCGTTTCATGATTGGCATTTGATGCTCAAACCGCGTCTTGCGGAAATTTGAACACAGTGAGACATGTGAGAAACAAATTTCCGGGTGTTCAAAAGACGGAATTGCAAGCCAGGGAGCTGCGGAAACCTGCACTGGCCAGCAGCATCCTGTTCACCAACTTCTACCAATGCCAATTCTATAATCTCCCGAAGTCATTGTCCCATGACTTTCCAAGGTCTACCGGTCTACCCTATTTTAGGTGATTCGTGAGTTTGTGGGCAGTGACAGAGACTTTGCAGCAAAGTGGCGTCATGCATGCACCATTTTCCCGACAACGCCTCTCAGGCGTCAAAGGAAAGCATGCTGCGAAACGTGACGAACAGAGAAAACGAACAGAAAATCCTGGGCTCCAAGCATCCATTGAAGTCATCAGGCTTTGCCATGTTGAGGCCAAGCTTTTCACGTCAAACCAAGGTTGGTCATCGCAGTCGTCGCATGCCTGGAAAGAATTTGCACTTCAGAAGGTGGGGTCCCAAATGTGTATTCAGCGCAGAAAAACACAAAAATGTTTGAATGCATCCTTGAAAGGATGGTGGAAGCATGTCTAGCAGATTCTAGCAGATTGCTTTTTCTAGAGCACCGCTGATGTTCATATTTTCATGCGTCTGTTCGAGGAGTGTGAAGGCAACATTTCAAGATGCAAACTGGTGGAACAAAGAGGTGCACCACGTACAGTAACATCAGCAACCCGGTACTGGAAAGGTGAAAAGAGGGTAATGTAGAAGCATTGGACCAGGTTCAAGCAGCCGTTTAATTGAGTGACGGGTGCCAGCAAAGTTGCAGACATTTACAGGGAGGTACAAAGTCAAGGCAATGCCAACACCTGCTGACAGTGCACAAAGCATGTCTTCCTGCCTTATCTGATCACATTTGATCACATTGCGCATCTCTCCTATGGACAGTCTCCATCTATAGTTTGTTATCTTTGTCAATCTTTCTTGTCTCTGGTCCTCTCTAAGCATCAGTTGGTACCACCAAAGTCTTCCTCCCGGCTATGTTTCTTTGCGATCCCGTCACACCGAGAAAAGAAGTTTTCCAGTGACCCAATTTTGTCATGCAATCTTCGTCGATGCCTTCAAGCCTTTGGAGACGGCAGGAATCCCTGCACGCTTAGCTACCTGCATCCGTAAAACTTGGGTGGACTCAAACAACACTGTGCATATGAGTCTTTCTAAGATGTGGAAAGCTGTTCTTGTTTCAAATCAATCAATCTGTCAACAAACCACTGCAACATATTGTAAAAAGCTTCCGAGCAAGGTGACAAGATACAATGACATTGACAACATGTGCTCACTTCAGACTTCAAGATGAGCAGACTTGAGGCTGCCACCGGCGACTCGGATGCTCTCGCTCGGAAAGCGTCGGGAATGCGGTAAGCAAAGAGGCTTTCTCCACGGAGGCGCTGCAACATCTGCTGCCTGATGTCCATGAAATTCATGAGATTGGAGTGTCGAGACATGTCTAAGTCTAGACTATTGTACTAATAAATAGAGAAAATCAATAGATTGCTACATATATGCTCGGCTTGTGTTATCCTGTGTGATCTAGTGAGATACTTTGCAGGCTTAATCAACCACCTTCCGGAGTCCAGGATTGAAGCTGGATCTGCATTTGCTTGTCGCTGATATCCCTCCAAGACAACAAGTTCAAAAATGAAGTTCATCTGAAACGATTCCCAACAGGTTTGGATTCGCTGAACGAAATTGCTGCATGGTTTAGCTAATGTATATGAGATATGATATAACAGTAAATGTTTGACTCTTCCCTGTGCTAGTATTTGCCGATGTTTTCGAAGTTGGCCCGCTCCTTTCAAACATACGCAAACATATACAAAAAGCATGTGTCCCAAACAGAGAGCATTGAAAACACGTCACGGAGAGGAATATCCACCACCTTTTCCGGTAATCACTGGATAATGTATGATTATTGTTGGGACATCTCAGTAACATCTAACAATCTGCTGGATTTGTGGCAAGTTCCCGCCACATCCACTGCAGCCATACCCCCAACGCCTCTGTTGTACATATGCAGCTGCCTCCCTGCTCAACTGCCAACCAAGGGGTGCCGGTGGTGCTGTAGGCGCTGGAGGTGCTGGAGGCCCCTGGCGAACATGTCACATGTCTCACTTATGTTCGTGTCCCTAGTCCGTTTGCGCCGCGATCTACGAAGACCGTCTCAGAACATGGAAATTTACCAAGCTTTGAAACAACACCCCATAAAACAGCGTAAAACTATATAAGACCTCTGCAATGTAACGAAAACAATTGGTGGCTTTGCTTCTGAACGCTAGGTGAAGTTTTGCTCCGGGCACGTACAGGTATACGTTTGTGGATTCGAGTCGCTAGCTGCACCTCCACCCCTTTGAGGACCCCATCAAACCTGGCGAATAGATACGAATAGCTTGATTTCCGTCATCACAAAAACAAAGATAGAAATGAAGGAAAGATAAGGAAAGAACTTGGACATGGAAAACAACAGATCTCTGAGCAGTCTCAGCATTCTATATTCTAGACACTGGACTATGCTAAACTAATGATTCTGATAGACTCATCTCCGGCTTATTTTTACTTATTGGTGGAGCTGGTTGCTCTTAATATGCTTCGAGGCAAAACTCGTCTGGTAGCACCCAACCGGCCCACGACCTTGAGTACAAGACAGGCGAAAAGCAAGGAGAACCAACAAATAAAGCTCAGCAAAGGACAAAGGGCACAGGCCAAGCTTTGGTGGAAATGGTACAGCTTTATCAATAATCAAGAATTGTGCCTTGAATATCAAAAACTGCCAGTTGCAATCTGACCTTTCGCAGACAGACCTACGTGAACCAAAAGCTGATATGATTCAGGGACCTTCATGTAGCTTCATGTAGCTTCATTTAGATTCCCGTCCTTGAATCCCAAGTCTCGACTGAGTCAGCGACTCGGAGCTTTTGCCATAGGAGAAACCTACCGAAACTCATGGCAGTTCATTGCGCTCATTGTCAAAATGACAAGAGAGTGCACAAGTCACGATTTGATGCCGCAGGCAATCAAAGTCATCCATGGTTACTTGCCCAAGTTCAATTCGTTTGAAAAGCAATCGTCTTTGCAAAACGCATAAGGTATGTCAGGAACCTCCATCAAACCGTTCGTGCCGTTGGTTCCAACGGTTCCATACCTCAAAGCAGAAAACTGCCAGACTGCTAGCGAATCTGCGGAGGCTTCCGCTGCCAAGACTTGTCAGAGGTGCTCACGAGGAGGAACAAAGAGAGAAGGCTCCAAGGCAAAGGAATATGACGCAGAACGAGAAGGAAAATAATGATAAAATCATAAAAAATGCTACAAAATAAGATGACGTGACTCCTTTACAAAACCCTCTGAGATGCATGTTGAAGTTCAACTTTGAAGCTCGCGACGGATAGACTCGTCTAGGTGTGAAGTCACCTGCCAGTGGTTTGTCTTGTTTGTGCATCAGGAACCAGTGAAACAGAAAACGAGATGAGTTGCAGGAGCTGAGAAGTGGAAACATTCAGGATGCATAAGAATATATAAGAATGCCTAGAATACATTCACGCAAAAACACAAAGTGTCATTTGCGTGACATAAGCATGGCTGAATGTATTCGGTGCTTCACATGTTTCTCATCCAACCTGGAGTGGCTGGCAAAAAAGCGACTTCGGCAACGGGATACCTGAGTTCACACGAGCTCAAACAGATCCAATGATGGGGACATCGCTGCTCCGTGAAGCCTCCGTGCAACATTTTCAAACCCGTGCATCTCGCATTCGAGGGACGGCAAAATCTAAACAGCTAGCAAAAACATGTCTTTGCCTTGAATCTTTTAAAGACTTTCTGAGACAAAGCAATAGATGTCGAAACACCAGTCAAGCGCCGAGGTTTCTCCGGTCTAGCTGTCTGCCAGTCTGGATCTGGGGCGGTTGCTGAACTCGGCAAACTGGCGACAGATCAGGCTGGGCACCTAAACGAGAGAACATATGTCCTTGAAGCTTCAATGTGGTGCAAGGCTTGACATATCGTCCAAGTTTTTGACACAACTGTGATGGAAGATTCAAACATTCAACAGCTGAGGCAAGCTCCGAAGTGAGGTGCCCTTAGTGCGAGTTGCAGAGGGTTGCAGCAAACTTGCAGAGTTTGCTTCCCCTCTTTCTTACTCTCTCCTCGCCTTTGTGTTGGGAAACATGGCGACTATGTGGACGACGACCACAACAACAACAACAACAACAACAACAACAACAACAACAACAACAACAACAACAACAACTACTACTACTACTACTACTACTACTACTACTACTACTACTACTACTACTACTACTACTACTACTCCTACTCCTACTCCTACTCCTACTGCTACTGCTACTGCTACTGCTACTGCTACTGCTACTGCTACTGCTACTGCTACTGCTACTGCCACTGCCACTGCCACTGCCACTGCCACTGCCACTGCCACTGCCACTGCCACTGCCACTACTACTACTACACTACTACTACCCGACGACGACATCTGCATGTATAGCTAAATGATATTCTGTGCATTTTCATCTCCTCCCTTTGGCAATTGGCCCAAGCGCCACTTCTACCTAGTTGTCCTCTTTCTTGTCATTCATCCACAACATGCAGTCCCTCTTTTCTGCACAGTCAGAGCTGGGATTGCAGCTGTGCAGCAGGGAATGATTGCGCATGGTGCAAGTTGAACAACCTCGGGGGCAAGGTGAACAACATCGTCACGTTTACGTCCACTCCAATCAGTCAAGATTTCAAAAAGTTCAGTTTCTGCCGGTGAGGTTCCGACGATGTGGTTGCCATCAGCCCAACAAATCATGAAGTGCAAGGACCAAAAGCTTTGTGTTTTGGTATACTGTTCCAGAATGAAATCTGGAGGCGCATTCTCTGAGTTTGGTGTCATTTGTGCTTGCAGATCAATGTGACCATTCCCAGTGAAGGGAAAAAAAATTGCTTGCAAACACTTGCAGAAACACGATCTAAATATAACTATAGCCATCAGTGGTTCTATCAGTTCATGGGTCCAACATAGTATCATGGCTTGTGGGCCAAGAGATGATCGGTGTGAAGAAACCTGTAAAGACTCCACAAGAAAATATGTAAAGGACAGAAAGTGCAAAAGACTCCTGTCAAGCAAGTCTGGAGGGCCAAACGAAAAAGAGAGATCAACACCAATATGATGTACTTCTGATGGAAGCTTCCGTGGAAAACACGGTTAAAAAATAGCAGTTATTCAATAGCTGCTTCGCTGCGTGATTTCACGGCCCCAACACTCGTACAGCTGAAACTGGACGCCCAAATTGGACACACTTCTCTATCCTATTGAATTCATGCACTGGTGGCATTCGTCGGCATTCATCGCTCTGTCTTCCCTTTAAGATAATGCATGTTGGAATGTCTTCACTTTCTTCGATTTCGGGTGTCTTCTCGGCGCATCACATTCACGATTGGTTGTTTTTGTCATGTTATTCCATTGCTTGATCGAAATTTGTGCCAATTCAGACCTTAAGAGGAAGATCTGATCTCTGCCAGCTGGCGCAACGCTGCACGAGCCTAGAACACTGATGCCATTGTCAAAGCTCAACAAAGGCAACTTCGATCATTCAGGATTTGCCAAATTGATTGATGAACATCCTTGTAGGATTTTACGAATTCTTAATAAATTTCGTCCAAATGCCGTGACCACAAAACCAACCGTGCCTCCGAGAATGCTGGGGACAAGCGACGATTCTTGAGTACTTCCTTCAGAGGTGCAATTTCCCATTGCCAAATTCTACATGCACCAAAAAGTCAAAAAGTGGTGTAAATACAAGTATATAATATTTATATATATATAATATATATATATATATATAATTTAATTCATAGTGGTTGTGATCATGATTATCCTCTGAATGAGTGGAAAAAAGACAGAGATAGTCTGTGCAAAGAACTGGCAGGACTCCACCTAAAGACTATTCATCACATGGCAGTGAGAGCAGCGACACAAAAAATGCAAGTTAGCTCAGCCTCATTAGACTTTTGGATCTGACCTTCCTGGCACCCGCCTCACAGAATGCTGAAGCTTCATCAAATGCTCCACAAAGCGTGGCATCCGAGGCATCCGTGGTACCTTCACCTTAGAAATCCGAAAAATGGATCACATTTAGCACCCAGGCTGTGAAGAAAACAACTTTGCCCAGCTGGTACTCCAGCCGTTTTGTAACTTCAGAGCAACGAAGCAAACGTCCATGAATTGTGCCAGTGGTGAAGGAATTTCCAAAGAAGACTTCGTGTCGCGTCTGAGAAATCCACTCTTCAAGCTATTGCGGGGCACGCTGCTCAAGCAAGAACCCTTAGGTCAACATTCAACTCAAAAGAGATCAGCGGTCCCAGAATCTGCATGTCCAAAAAAAACGGCTAGAAGGCTAGAATCACCTGGATGATGGTTCTGCAAAACATGTTGGGATCCAGAAAAGTCCCTGGCCATCACCCGCAAAAGAGCTGCCACACATGTGGGATGCCTCACCTGCCATTGAATCCCACCCTGTCTATTTGGGTTTGAAGGTAAGATGGTTGGATTGGAGGCATTGAAATTGAAATCATCAACTTGGAAAAGGTTCAACATTCAGAAGGACTCGCATCGTTGAGATCATTGGCGGTGACCGTCAATTCTGCGAAAATCAAGAGAATCTACTGGCCTCTGGGCAGTCCAACGCAGAGAGTACCTCGAGGAAAACTCAGACGCGAGGTCAGCCAGGGTGAAAGTCTGACCCTCTGCACCAAAAAGATAAAGTCAATTTTCTGAACAAATTCAATCAATTCAAAGAGTATCAAAATTCATACAGGATACAACAAAAACGCGTTAAAACACGAGAAAAATTGCAAATAGCAGTTAACTCAACAGAACAAAAAAGAGCTTCACGCCGCCTGCACGACCCTCGGAGGGCTTCCTTCTGTCTGAAGTCGGCCTTGAGAGAGATCGTCCAAGGGATCCGAACAAACATCGAACTATGGCAACATACGAGGACATGACAGTATGTGACTCTATGCGACAAGGTGCAATGCCAAAGTCAACCAAAAATTCGAAACTGTGACCTGCGGTGGCCTGTGAATCAAAATCATTAAACACTTTCCAAGTTGGCAAGACTGAATGCACCCAAATCTCATTTAGGTTTTGGCGACAAAGAGCATCCAGTGTCTCTTCCCCCATCTTCGCAGTGACCTGGACGCCAAGTTCACAGAGATATCAGAATACCAAAGCAATGTCACCGCACTCCAGGGCCAACTTACTTTTACCCCGACAAATTGAGAAATGCCAACATCGTATGATCCGGGATGACATTTCCATACAAAATTGCAACTTGGGATGGTTGCAACCCTTTTTCACCATTCAGCATCATAAGAACTTCATCTACGACAAACATTTAAATTTACCGACCCTACAGACATAAGTGACATAAGGTATTAAATGCATTTATATTCCACCATATTTCATGACACCATGATATCTTTATCTTACTCTGTTCGATGCCTTGGTGACTTGCATCGCCGCAAGACACGCTGCCACCATCTCTGCAGCACTTGAGGTCCATGCGTCTTTCGAACCTGTCCGATTCCAAAAGCTTGGCATCGAAATGACAAAAATGTGACAAACCGAACACTATGACTATGACAAAGATTTAGGTCGGGAGTGTTTGATGGCGTTCATGTTGCTCTATGCATGGCTCACTTCACCTGAGTCTGAGATGGGGCTTGTGCGCAGTGTGCCTGCATCAGCTGCTAGCTCCGCCAACCCTCGCAAGGCTGTCTTGCACAAAGCAGGGCGCCTGCTCCTTTAGCACAAGAGCGAACGTCAACAATTGTCAACACAAGAAAGAAAAAGGGCTTTAAAAAACGGTCCAATGGATATGAGACAGAAATTATGTGGCGAAATGCCGTGAAAAAACGCTCAGAGCGTTAGCATGAGCTTTGCTTTCAACGCATCTGATTTGTGATCCAAATAAAGAGCCACTTCATTGAGATTCTTGATGAATACTAGACTTGATGGGACAGTGCAACTTGGAAGCCCTCGCCAAAAAATATAGAAACGCCCAAATTTGAAAGCCCAAATTCTAGATCTCTTGATTTTTGTATAGCGACACATCTCAAAATGTCAGAAATGCTTGAAATATAATCAAATATAGTTCCATCTTGCGATCAAGCCTGCAGCGTCTGGAAACCGGAAGTAGAAGATCATCAACCTCATCAGCTCCGATGGACACAGCAAACATTCCCTGTGCACAGTGCACAGGTCTAACCATCCGCCTCTTTCACCTGCACTTTGTGGAAGAGGGCCTAAGTTACTCAGTCAGAGGACGAGAGGACTGGCGGTTGACGACTTTTCGGTAGCTCAACTGGCTGGAGCTTTGCACAGCGGTCTGGCTGCGCGAGGCTCCAGTCTGCCTTGAATGAGGCTCCCGCCGAGCGTAGGGCATTGATAGCCACTGTGTCTTGCAGCCAATGCGTCTCGTCCACCTGCACTTAAGTGGTGCATTTGTAATTATTGAAATTTGTAGCAAGTCTAGCCACAAATTTGCAATTTCTGAATCGGGAGATGTTTTTCCGATTCTTTCTCCCGACATTGGCCTCACGACTTAGCTCAGGAAGCTCCTCAGCTTTGGGGAGATCCTTGCAGTTCAAGCAGGTCAACTTCACTTCATTCTAACGATGGAAAATTGGAGCTGCAAATAGATGAAGAACTATATGCACACGAGACAGAGGCAACGAAAAAAAAAACATGAAGGAATCAAGTAGTCTGCTGATACGTACATTTTGTCATGAAAACTTCCAGCAAACAAACCAAATCAGCACTGTGTGACACTACACCCAAAAATGGTGGTCCGACGGGTGATCCACAAAGTCTGCAAAGGCATCGCAACCTGCACTTTTTCCAAAAGGTGTTTTGTCTTTGGGAGGTAACACTCCAGAAGGTGCTGCATGCTGAAAGAGACACCAGGCAGAATTTGAAACTGTGTTCACAAAAAAAACGCTTTAGATGCTCATGTACTTTTAGATACTGATGTGGTTTAGCTGCATTTAGTTACGTATCTCGGTATCTCTATTATATTCTTGAAATTAAATATGGTGCCATGCAATACAACACATAGGATCTTCGTTGAAGATTTTGTTGTAAAATTGTTGGACTGGGTAAACGACTCGGTGGCGGTACGCTCGAGGCAGTGCCAGCCTTGCGGTGTGAGAGGCTCTTCTCAAGTCAGTCAAAACTCGGATCCCCAGAAGTGCCGCTTTTTGTTGCTCATACTGACTTTTGGAGAAGTGATTTTTGTTTTTGGTGTTTAGGTCTAGGTCTTTATATCTTTTGTTTGTTTTGCTCAGAGGTACACTTAAAGTCTTTTCTCGTAAGCTCTCCTTGGTAAAGAGATGCCAGAGATCTTGTCAGTCCATTACTTTTCGGTCCCACTGACCCGGCCTTTCCCTCCTCCATCCTGCGCGCATGTTTTTCTTTAAACTACGATGCTCATAGAGACGTGCTCAGAGGACATGTTGCACTTGGACGGTGATGCAGTTGATATCAATTGATGCTACAATTCTCCTGAAGATGTGAATCAAGTCAACTTTGCCGACCGCATCTTTCGGTAGGTAGAGATGGATATGATCTGCGTCAACTCCACAAGCCTCCAAGCACTTCACTGCAGTACGATTCCATGGTAAGTCTTGCATCGCTGAAACTTTAAAATTATAAGGCCTCTAGGAGACATGTAACAAATACATAAATTAAATACACGGGTGTTGAATGGTCTTTCAATCGTGTTGAATTGTGGCATGAGGTGTTTCCTTGCTTCTCATATGCTTCTCATAATGCCTCATGCAGTCACTGTCTGTCAAGGCTGGAAGGGACGTCCCTCAGTCCTCTTTCAAGGCTTGTTGGAAGGAGCTGCCGGAGCGGTCTGGCCTTCAAACGATTTGGAGACTTGAAACATCTTTGGACACCGGAAGACAAGTTAGCTGTGAGGAGAGAAAAACAGGGGAGAAGACGGCTCAAAAGATGCTCAGAGTCGAGTAGGAAAATTGGCACGAATCCAACCAATGAACTGCTTCCAGCATGTTTTCAAAATCTCTGTAGAAATGTTGTCAGGGTATGGCTGTGTTAGCCGCTGTTAGCCCTTCCGTGGCAAAGCGGCGAAGTGGCAGTGGGCAGTCCAAAAGTTTGAGGTCCCCACTCCGAATCCGGATAGCCAGATTGCCCTGCCTGTATTGGCGACGAGCATGCGCATTTCGAGCATTTTGATTGTTCTTCCCATCCCGGGATACGGATATATACGGATTGTACGAACCAACGAAAGACCGAAGACTCTCAGAAGCCAACCAGCCCTGCAGCACGCTGTTTGGAGAGTACCTCCGAGTTGAGTCAGCTCCATGGCCGCCCTGCTTGTTCTATTTTTTCTATGCCTTTAGACTCTTGACACCACCGTTTCCCACATTGAACTTGGTGAACCTATGTGAACTCGATGAACAGCTGCACCTCAATGTGGCGTAAGATCTCATGGAGTTCTGCCTTGGTCAAGTTGGAAGTGCGAGTCATTAAGAACACACAAGAATCCAAGAATCAAAGAACGTGAACAACGTGAACAACGTGAACAAAGAAGCACTGAAGCACTGAAGCACATCTCAAAATGTCTCAAACGAAACGATGGTAACACCAAGCTGTCCTCAGAGACGTTGCCCATGACACCCAGGCGGCTCCCGGTCTTTGCAGGTGTCGTGGTGCCTCATGGCTTCACAAAATTGAGACCCTCCAAAACCCAAAACCTTCCAAAAAGAAAAACTTGGGAAAAACATTCATCTAAATCTATGAGACTTTGAATTTACTTAAAAGGATGCATCCTCAACTTTTGCCAGTCCTACATCTGCGTTGAGGCGGTCACCCAAGCAGCCAGCTGCAAATGAGGCAAGACGTTGGGCAACAAGCGCGAACTGACGAGGTGCCGCATAGATTGACGATTGACATTCAAGATGTTGATGGAAATGATGGCATCAGTACCAAATACGGGCAAACAAAGGTCAATATAACATCCCCTCGGACAGTAGCAGACCCCTCAAAGAGTGTTGCAAGCATTGAAGATTGTTGAGTCCCACCTCATGGTTCGCCGGCGTGCCTTTTCCTGCCAGTCTGACTGAGGGCTATAAAGGTTGATGTTTGGAGAACAAAAATAGGACCAACCAGCCCAACTTAACCGACTTAACAAGACTACCTGCTCAGTTCATTGTTACCAGTCACGCAACACACAACATGCAGCAGTCGAAATGGAATTATCTGGGAACAACTCGAGCGGTGCCTGCTGTCATACTTCACAGGGCAGCTATATTCATGTTGGATTAATTTAATTTTTGGGCTGAAACCTGAACTTATCTGTTTCTACTTACTAGTTGGTACAGCACGTAGTGCAGGACTTTGCTTGCGATGGCAAGAGTTTGGATTCATTTCAATTTTTCTCAACTTTTCTTGATGTCGCTATGATATGCTCAGCCTGCTGACACTGTTCCGTGTGCTATTCTGCAGCTGTCATACATGAGGTATGCCATTTATGCAATGTTCGTGAAGTGCAACAACATCGCGTTCACGTTTGAGTTTTAATGTCCCTATTTATCTCTCACCAGGACTGCACTGACTATTGGACCTCAAAAGGGGCAAAATGGACAAGGAACACTGGAACACTCGGTCGAGTCTGGAATTTGCTGTGAAGGCTGGATCACTGAAGGCTCGTTAAATGGTGTTTCCTAGTTTTCATCTCATTCCACACCATTTCCACACATTTAAAACACCAAAATGCTTTGGTTAAACGTAACGAATGTGACTGCAGCTGCGCGCAGTGCTGGAACTTTTTTGGTGCTGGTGAGGTTTTGCGCACCGGTAACTGTGGCCTCTGAAAAAGGGCTCCAAAGCCAAATATTGGCAAGTCAAAAGTGGTATCAATCATAAAACACCTATATGAAATGAACAAACATGTTGCACCTCAGACATTTTAATGTTGATTTTTTGGCTTGAAATGCTCGAAGCATAATATGATTTCATATATATAATTTCATGATATGAGTACTCACATCTTCATAGTTGGTAGTTGTCAAATGTTGATCAAACTCCGAGTCTTTCAACTCAGCGTCATTAACTAGATTTAACGAGACCGCCTTCATTTACTGGGTCTGGTCGGGCAACACATGACATGTTAGACAGATAAAACTATCAAACATTTCCAGCAAATTTCAGCATTATCAATATGCTTTAGGCCAAGCATTCAAAGCCTGGTTCTATGTGCAGTCATACAGTCGTTTAGTGATTCTGAATCGAACCAAATCATTCGAATTGCACGAACTTCAACAGGGTCACTGTCTATGCAGCGGATCATGTGTGACATTGATTATAGAATACTATGGACCATCCATGATTTTTGAATCTTAATGTAGAAATGTAGATCTGTGCCGGTACGGTGCATCTTGTGCATCTTGTGCATTGGTGGCTTCATGCACTGAGGCACTGGACTAGCCCAAGGAAACCGGACCCAGCATTGAAGACGGCGAGGCGCTACTGTCGCTACCGTCTCACGACCGTTTCAGGGAGCCTGTCACTCGGCTCCAACTCTCAACTTCTCTTGCTTTCAGCTAAGATGGTCTGACTCTAGAGTCTCGAGGATTTTCTTAGAGTCTTAAGACGTAAGACAAAGATGTCAACATTTATACTTTATACAACTTTATACGCATTTATCAGTAAGCTTCTATTTTTCAGTGTAAGTTGTTTCAGGCCAACTGTGTCTGAAGACACCAGCAAAACAAAGCCATACTTCAGCATCATCAAACATAATGATTCTAAGCATGTTTGAGCATAATTGAATATAATTTTCTAATCTCATCACTCTTTGATTCTTTGAATTGAATATTTCCTGAATTCTGGAATTTTCACCAAGTGAACTCGAACTTACTATGTTACTATGACTGGTCAGACTCGTCAGGCCAACTTAGCTGATCCTAGGCTCTGACCGGCGGCCAAGCTGCCAAGCTAAGCCAATATGAAATCAGCGTTGCAGCGGCGTTGCACGTATCACGGTGTCACGTCATATTTTGCGTATTCACAGATCCATGGGAAAAAGATGGAAAAGGGATCAAAGGAAATTTTTGAAAAAAGATTTGCAACATGTTTTGTGTTTTTTTGGCGGGAATCTGTCGGGCCATGGTTTTAAATACGTCGCAATCCAGAAATTTGTTTCATCAAGCCATACCAGCAGTGCATCAGCAGAACATGGTAGGAAACCCGGTGGGGCCTCCTTTCATGAAGCACCTTCGAACTACAAGTGTTATTATCAGTTTCGAGATAGTTTTCAAAACTCAGCATAACCGCACTGCCCAGTTGGGCTCAAGTTTCCAAATCACCTGCACAACATCAATGCTGCCGGAGAGTTTTGCTATGCTTTAATCTAGTTCTTGTTCATGCTTGCCCTGTTTTCATTGTAGTGTAGCTTTCCTCTTTCACAAGCAAGGAGTCTCTTTCATTTCATTTTCATTTCATTCTGCCTGCCTTCATTCACGATTGACTCCAAAAAATGTAGCTCCTCCAGATATGCCTCCTGCGTATCGAGGGTCACAGAGTCACGGAGTTGTCACGGAGTCTGATGGAGTTGTCCGAGAAAGTATCTGATGGACTTCAGAGTGGATTGAGACTCTGAGGATTGCACTTTTTTATTTACTTTCTCGGCTTGGAGGGGCTCGACGCTCTCGCCAGCTGCCATGGAGTCCTCCCCAAGTACCCAAGCAACGTTTCCGGCTTCTCTAAGAGTCTTTAAATGAGGCCCCGTGGTGTTGGCTAGATGTCTAGCAAGTTTCATATTGCTACCACGAAGATGCTATAAGAATAGAAACTAAACAGGAACGGAGATGCAAATTCAAAGTCGGGCTGACAGGATGGGGAAAAAGAGGTGGAAAAACTTGAGCAAAAAAGCAAAGAACTGAAACTCCAGACCTACCAAAAGACCGGGAAAAGCACGAATTTGTGCCGCTGCATGGAACTTGAGAGTATACAAGAAGCAAAATATGTTCCGGGAAAACAAAACAGACAAAGACAAACATCGTGTTTAGTCATATGGCAAGGAGCAAGGATGAGCAAGTTACCTGTTGCCCAGCTTGCTGTTTCTGCGAATTGACAACAGCTCCCGAGCATCTCAACTTCAAGCAGTGCAAACTTTGAGATCCTCAATTTTCTGAATCTCTCTGAGCTTCTTCTTCAACTTCAACATCTCCTGGCAAAACATATGCGAAACTCACACTTGTTATCTCAATCCTTTCAGCTGTAAGGTACAAAAGAGAAGTTGGGCTCTGAACTGCTCAAACTCTTCTAGATTGCCTGGTTGGAGTTTCTTGGATGGATGACTCTCCGAACTCTTGACTTGCTTTCTTGGACCTGCTCGTGTACTGCTTTTGCTCGTGTACTTTCGTTTTCGCTCAATCCCATGCTACGGATTTGTGGCTTCAAAGTTGCTAGTTTGGCACATGCCAGGTGATGTCGTTCTGCCGTTCCTTGGAGTCACCCGGCAGGTTCTCGTAGGATGATGTTCGCACAGCCGAAGGTGGTGGTTTTGCCTCTTTGTCCGGGAAAAACGTGTCGGTCTGTGAGAATTGAGGATCACCACAGAGCTCCAACAACAAAAAATCAAAAGAGAATCATCACAAGGCAACAAATTGTGCAAAGCTAAATGCATGGAGCATATGAACCCTTTTCATAAACAGTTTGGTTCAAACAACAAAGCGGAATACGTCAATTGCATTGGATTGCTTCCTTTTTTGGGCTCAAATTTTGTTGAGAAAGGGAGTCCATCAAGTTTGCACCCTGACCTCGGTCAACTTTGCATCAGAGCCCTTGACCTGCATTCAAAGAGTCTGCCATGGCTCGCTTGAAAAGAGTATACAGCATGTCTCAGCATGTCATGTTAGCATTGGTTACAGTATGTTACTGTTAGCATCTTTTTTAATGGTTACCATGTTCAATGTTCTCCAAAAACAACCGGACCATTCAGCGTTGCTCACGCAATGCTTTTCTTGGATGTCTTTGGATGTTTTGTGCCTCGTGGATCTCAGGGGCCTGGGTCTCTGCGAGCGCGCGAGCTGCCCGTTCTGCCTGAAACGCTGAGTATGAAGCCAATCTTGTCAAATCTTTTCTTAAACTTATTGGAAATTGGTGCAAGTTGCAACTCTGATGTGCATGTCTGTGTTTGAGTGTTAGTCCCAAGAATCCAACACTGCGTGGATCCATGACAAAGATTGACATAGAGACCCAAGTGCAAACTATTGTATAATTTATGATAGGCCTTTTGGAAGAACAGCGTCACAATGTGAGCTACGGCTAAACGCTAAACCATCAATTGGACTGCGATATCCCAACATACTCGCACCCTCTACAAGGCAATCATGGCATGAGCAAAAAATGCAAAAATCAGTTTTAAGCAGGAGTGAGTTGGCTTTCCGGCCTCCTTTGCTTCCTTTGCCTGCGGATGGTTTCAAAAGTATGAAAAGTTGGGCAAGTTTGGTACACTGAAATCTGCTTGGTGACCGCAGCTATGTGGCCTTTCTTTTTCGTTCTTTTCGTTCCTCTTCATCCTCACCATGGTGATCATCTCCATCTTTCTCCTTCCTGCTCAGTAGAAGCCAATTTGAGAAACCCTGGATGTGAATTTGCTTCATCTTGGCTGCTTAGGCTTGCCCCGTCGGCATGGAAATTGTGCATGCGAGTCTCAAAGCTGCCACGGTCACAGTACCACTGACACCCGACGATCCTATTCTTTGGGCGAGGGCCAGTGGTCATGGTCATCATCTCTTCAGGCACCTGCAAGTTGTACAATGAGTTGAAACACACACATTCTCCAGACAATAAAGCCTATAGTCTAGAGAAGTCTATAATAGTACATTTCATTCATGTTTCATACCTTCTCTCCAGTGAACATGCATGAAGCTAGATAGTAGGTCATTAACATACCATGATACCACGTATATAAAATGATCTGCCAAACCTCCATACTGAACATTTTTGGAGCCCTGTCAGCACCCTGCGCCCGACCTCATATGCCTTCATTTTCAAAATCTTCTGCTTGGCTTGGAGGAGGAGACCCCGAGAGTACTTCTGTTCAGACCAGACACACCTGGTGTTGAAATCAATGAACTCCTGAACTCCAAGTCTTGCGTCACGAGTAAGTGGAGTAAGTGGAAGAGGTGGAAGTGACGTAAATGGGTTCAATTCAGTGACGAAGTGATGCAAATCTGCTAAGGCTTTTAAGGCATCGGCTTGTCTTGAAACTTCTCCTCCTGTTCCTTCGTTGTCCGTCCACTTTACAAGGAGATCCCAAATCGTGAAATCAGTGATACCATGATACTGCAAAAACGATGAGTCTTATGATTTTTATGAAAATATGTAAAACCGATATAGGCATAAAATATCATAAAATCATAGAACAAGCAGAGGAAAAGAAATGGCCTTTGGTCTCATCCACGCCGGTCTCATGCTCGCAGAGGTGAGGCCAGTCAACGAACCGCTCGGTGCAGCTTCAATCTCCTGAAGCGATGCAGTTCGAGATACCAGAAACATTGCAGAACCTGCATGGAGATCAAAGGGATGATTCAAAAAATGATCTTTAAAAACCACTGTAAACAACATGTATATGTATATGTATATGTATATATCTATATGAATAGTAAGAAATATGTGAAAAGCAAAAAGTATCAAAATGTAACTGGATGATGCACCACAAAAACACATTCCAATGCCACAAGAAAAGTTCGGCCTTAGGTTTGTTCCATTCTTTTCGAGGTCGACGCTCTGCAACAGGCGCCTTCTCATCCTTGAAGCGTAACAACCGGAACGCATTGACTTCAAAACGTCTCAAAAATCCATATATGCCATACAGTCTCAACACCAGAAAACCTGGTGCTCGTGGACCGCATCAAAACAGGAAACAAACAGATTCGGATTAATCCTGAATGCCGTTTTTGACAAAAGATCTCCAAAGCTCCCTCTGAAATTTGCACTGTTGCTCTCCTCAACATTCATTGAACTTCAGTGTTAATCTCTACTTGTACAAACCTCTCAAAAACAGAAAGTTGTATCTTAAATCAACTTGCAAATTTTATACCTTACTCCAAAAACCCTTGAGCTCGTGGATTCCACCCAATTTGCAAAACAAAAGAAGACTGAACACGATTCAGAAAGAACTGGAAATGGGTGTTCAGAATCCGAAAGCACCAGATTTATATCAGTATGATGTATTCATAAAACAAAGATATACTTAATATTAAGAGGATAAATAGAAAGAACTGGCACACATTGAAATCCTGCAAAGCATTGGTGACAGCCCAACATGGGGACCTGCCTCCCCTGGCTTGCCACGTCGCCACAAGGGCAAATCCCTGTGGGGATTTGAAAAATAAAAGAAGCGGGCTGGAGCAGAGGTAAGATTGGTAAGATTGTTAGAAGATTTACCAAAGGAAATCACAAATCTCCTTTCCATTCCTTTCCTTTCGCATACCTTGCATCTTCTACGAATGTATCTTGATGTTGGATAGATGCTACATAGTCATACTGTATACTAGCGTACATATCTTATGTCAATCATGATAAGTTTCAAGTCAGGTTTGACGAAGTATACATCCTTTCAAGATTCCCTCGCTTTCCTCCAGCTTTGGAGATCAAAAACTGGGGACCGCGTCTGGCCTGCCATCTTGTGGCCCCTTCTCTGTGTCCTAACGGACAAGGCCATCAAAAAAAAAACAGACAAAAGCATGAAACAATCTCAAACGCGAGAAGCCATTTACACTGGCACGGCTCTTCTCAAAGACTCAGTGTGCTTCCCTGCCATCTGAAAACCCCCACCTTGTCTCGCCCGCCTCGCACATTGAAAAGCCACAAAATATACATGTATATATACAGTACATACTTACGTATCTATTTTGGATTCTATAATAAACCTACAGTATATAAATCAAGTTTTCTGAAGACGTTCAAGCGCAAAATTGATTGAAGTTGCCTGTGGCTTTCTCATCGTCTCTTGCTCGAAGGACCAGCCCGTCCACAAGCTTCCTTGCTGTGGTAACCTGGCAGGAAATTTGGGATTACCAGAAATAGACTGCAATAGGATCTGTTGAAAAGTATTGAAAACACGGATTGCATATGATTGCATGTAGCTGCACAGTGGACACAAAATGCACACAAGCAAAATGCATGCTTCTGAGCGAGTTTAATCAGTAGTGCTGTGCACGTCAGTGTGTTGGGTTGGTGCCTGTTTCTTTGTGCCCCTGTAGATCACCATTCGAGGCATTCCTGGTGGGAGTGTCTGGTCGACTTCGATGGAAGCACCTGACCTCAAGTTTTGTTTCAGGATGCTTCGAGCTGGTTGATACACAGAGTCCGTGGGTTTTTCTTTGTTGCAGCCAAGCTTGGAACTGCTTTATAAAGGACTTAATCGTTGATCCCTCCTGTGCATGGGCAGCTTTCGGCAGGTTTGAAATTTGAAATGGACTGATAGGACTGCGCAACAACTCAGGGACTAGCCTTCCCGATCACCAAGCCAACATATTTGTGGTCAATCTTGTGCACCTGTGCAGGTGATCTCGCAGGGATGTCAACTATGACGCTTGTGAAGATCAAAACAAGGGGGCACTGCAGGGACACTTTCAACTGTTCTTGAATCATTCTGGCACTTCCGGCACCCTTCGGATCTTACTTGATCTAAATGACCGAAAATCTGCCTTGGCTGGCTGCTTGGAAGAAAGGTACGCTGTGCCAGCAATCTAATCGTGATGATCAATCTTAGATCAATCGCAGTCCAACGGTCATCCGCCTCTTGAACTTTTTCACTGTCATTTTCGTCTTCAGACTTTGCTTCCTCAGCAGGCTTTGGTGCTTCTTTGCTTTCTTGGCTTTTTGCCTCCTGGAAGCTAAACCAAGGAAGAAAAAGCACTCATATTAATGAAGCCTCTGGATCTGTGGGCTTGCTGTTCTTGTGGCTCTTCTCTTGAGACTGTTGCTCTGCTCTGGTATGGTGGTGGCTGTTATTGTCGCTTTTCTAGTCGTCGTAGTCGTCGTCATTGTCCTCGGGCCATCGTTGTCATTGTCTGTACTTTTGGCCGTCCTCACCTTTGTTTCCGCGTTTGTTGTGATTGCTATTATCGTTGTCGTTGTCGTTGTCGTTGTGGTTGTTGTTGTTGTGGTTGTTGTTGTTGTTGTTGTTGTTGTTGTTGTTGTTGTTGTTGCTGTTGTTGTTGTTGTTGTGTGTTGTTGTTGTTGTTGTTGTTGTTGTTGTTGTTGTTGTTGTTGTTGTTGTTGTTGTTGTTGTTGTTGTTGTTGTTGTTGTTGTTGTTTGTTGTTGTTTGTTGTTGTTGTTTGTTGTTGTTTGTTGTTNNNNGTTGTTGTTGTTGTTGTTGTTGTTGTTGTTGTTGTTGTTGTTGGTGGTGGTGGTGGTGGTGGTGGTGGTGGTGGTGGTGCCGCTTCTGGGCGCTGTAAATGTGATTTGTTGTGCTATTAACAACAATGTTTACTTATGGTGGGAGCGTCTTCCATTGGTTGTTGCCTATGCCATAGTAGCTGGTCTTGTTTCTTGCAGTCTGCATGGGTCTTTTCTTTGCTTGACATCACTGCATCATTGCGAATGGATCCTAAACTGCCCTCGCAGCGTTAAAGCTGGTTGCAAAAGGGTTCATCTGGATGACCAAGAAGAGACGTTTATCTGAGATGGTGATTGTCATGGGGTCTAAATCATTAAGAACTAAGGATCATGGTTGGAGCAAAAAGCTGGGGGGTGGGGTTTTGACATTGCTCATTTGAAGTCCTGTGCCACTTCCTTCTCAGTCACCTTGGCATTCTGTGCACCAAAACAACTGGGAAAAGTAAAGCAAACATGACCGCCATCTCTAAAGATATCCAGGTATCGAAAGCTGCGGCTGCTGTTGCAAGGATCAATTTTCAATCAGACCAAGCCTCTTTGTGATCTTCTTGGACAGTAATATTCCCAGTAATTCTTTGAAAGAACTTGCTAAAGCCAGCCACCTGCAGCTTGAGTTGCAAGCATTCCCACATCGACACAAGGCAAAGATACGCAAACTTAGATAACCTCCACAATGCCAGAAACTTGAAAATAAAGCAGCGCTTGAACCCTGCCTGCGCTGGAGGACTGATTTTAGGATGAAGTGCTGGCGAGACAGTTTGTGGCTGTGGCGCAGCTTGTGAAGCTTGTGAAGCTTGTGAAGCTTGTGAAGCTTGTGCTTCCAAGGGTTGCACCGGCACAGCCGGTTGCACAATCGGCTGCACCGGCTGCAAAGCTGGCGAGGCATCCGGCTTCGGTGGCTTCGGCGGCTCGTGCGCCTTGCAAATGCCGAGATGCAATGCCGAATGCATTCATAGTCGATGTCTATGAAGTCTAGGAATTTCATGGAATTTCTATGCTTGGCTCAACTTTCCAGTCGTTGCTCAGTGCAATTTCTTCACCTTAAGCTTCGTTACCTTTTTCCTTTGTCCAAAGTACATCAGACCTGCCTGAGGCTCTGTTCTCCGCTCTGCCTTGGGCAAGAAAGGAGCGAAATTGCAGGAACGATTTGGACAAGTTCCACGTTTCACCCGGAAGCAACGATATTGTACGATATTCATGTATCACCGCGTCATAGCATCATCCATGCTGTAGCACTTCCATGTCCCTAGGGCATCTCTAAGAACATATATTAATGTATATCTATTCTTCGAGTCAGATAAGAGGAAAGCTTCTGATAGAAATCAAATAGTTTAGCAACGTGGTGCGCTCCCACTTTGGACGTTCAACTCGTGATGCCTGACCGCTTAGCCGCTAAGCACCCTGCATCTGCTTGGTTTGGAGTCGTGCCGATCCGCTTCAAAAACTTGGACAAGGCAGAGCCCTCAGCAGAAAGTTTTGTGTTTTTTTGAGTTTTAAAGTGCCCACGAAACAACCATAGTATGACATCAGGTCGAGCAAATCCGAGCAACCTCTGCAGTAGCGCCCACAGGTTTGACGATTTGGGTCTCTTCTTTCCTTTCTTCTGCACTCTCAACCTGTTCAAAGACATAGACTTCTCATGTGCAAGCGGGGTCATGCAACAACAACAACAACAACAACAACAACAACAACAACAACAACAACAACAACAACAACAACAACAACAACAACAACAACAACAACAACAACAACAACAACAACAACAAGTGTCGGGCCTTGAATGCTGAAAACTGGCTCCGTCCGCTATAATTCATATCTATTCATATTTGGGATTTGGGAGAAATACGCAAAATGCATCAAAGCTGACACTCTTTCCACCTGTGCGCTTGAACCAGTACTTGGCATAGCGACCTCAAGCAGCCAGCTGTCCTATGCTGTTTTTAAGAGGATGTTTCTGAAAAGTTTCTACCTCAATCCCCCCATTGACTAAAACTAATTGATTTGTGCCGTAAAACTGCAGTTCAAGTGCATTCCCGGAATGTATGTCCAAAGCCTGCGATTTTGGAACTCAAATCAAACATACACGTACGAGTCAGGCCTTTCAAACCGTACCAGACTTGCAACTTGTGACTTATCATCACTTATACTGACAATCTGTGTAGTTGTTTCTTAGGGTACCTCCAGCCATTGATCATTGGGAAAACATGCTGAACCCCAATCTGCTTAGCTGATGGAGAAACTGACATAATCTTGGAGTTGCCAACGTGAAGAATGAGGGGAGCACGAAGAAAAGAAGACTGTGTACATCTGTCCTGTAATTTGATGTTGTTCATCCAATGTAGAGTTCTGTTTTCACATATGCACAGCCTAAGGGCTGAGAAGTCATTCGTTAAAAGAAAGGCAGGTTGGGGAGAGCACTGTGGGAAAGTTGCACAAACAAAATATGTCACATTTTGTTCAGGAATGGAGCACAGTCAAGACATGCTGTGACTAAAATCGCCTCAAATCTCACTGACCCATCGACGCACTTGGAGGGGATCCAGATCTAAGCAATCTAAGCATCTCGCTTCAGCTGGAGATGCAAATTCCTGTTGGACCTGACCAATGCACCGATGATTTCATGAGGAAGTGCCAAATAATTGCCAATGTTTCAAAATCAGCATGGTCTCTAAATAGCATTGAGATCTCACTTGTCTTGATCAATTCCTACCAACACATTCAATGAAACACTGTTGATGCTGCTGTTGTTGTTGTTGTTGTTGTTGTCGTATGCAACTCTGCGTACTTCACTTGTATATAATGTGTCTCTCTGTCTTCAAAGGCTTTCTTGACCAAGCCCATCATGAAGTGCAAAGAAGACTTTCTTCAATCTAAATATTCTTTGTGTATTTTCACTTTAAATATCATCTTAAATCACATCCGTTCTTGATGTAAACTTGAAACGTCAAAAGAAAGCGTGTTTTTAAATTCGAAAGGTTTTCTCGTTTTCAGCTGCCTCGGCTTCAGGGACTTCTTCGACGTGCGCCACGTGCGAAGGCTTCTCATCGGGCTCGTGCGATACGACGTGCTCCGAGTCGCGTGTGTCGCGTGCTTCGGCGAGTCCCTTGGCTCCGTTGGCTCCATTGGCCAAGTTGATTGTCTCCACAGTCCTCACAGAGTTCAACCAAAACTCAACGATCTACCTGATCTACCTGATCTACCTGATCTACCTGATCTACCTCACATGCCTCAACCTCCATGAAAACCATGAAATCCTCAGAAACAAAAAATCAGACTTCAATGATGAATGTGAAACTCTGCGCTCTAGTATACCCTCATTCCTTTCAACCTCTCCTGGGAGGCTCATCAACCTGAGCTGCTTGGGATTCTAAATTCATCTAAAAGTTCAAGTGGCAGCTGTACTCACCACCTCAATTAAGCCTTAAGCACATGCCCAAAAGCGTTCCAAAATCCAATTGTCCCAACAAAAAGCGAGTTCCAGAATGATAACAATAGGAAGGTGCCTATCAAATTCATTGAGCCCGCTACCCCATCAACCAAGTGTTTGCTGATTTCACATCCAAGCCCCCAGCTACGGCTGAAACCTCGTAGCCCGAATCATTCCATGAATCCTCATTGAGCACCGGCTCCGGTGCTTGCTCCTGCAGCTCACTGTGTTATGACCAATACCTTTAAAGCAAGGGACACGATTGATGTGGATCACAAAATTTGGAAAACTCATTAAAAAATTAAAACTCACAAAAATCATCACCAAATGAGTTGGTGAAACAGGGTTGCATCACTTGGCTCCACCTTGCTTGGCAAGTCTGCATTTTTAGACCACTTTGCACTCTTCACATCTTTCACGCCCTCTCCTGTGGCTCTTGCCAGTCATGTCCAATGCGTTGTAAGAATCGTGCAGCTGGATTCGCCTTCAATCGCGCAAACAGGCTTCAAAGCCAAAAATCTCATGACATCTTGAAAGCAAATCGGATTCAACATCAAGAGGCAAAAGGTTCTGTGATTGTTATTACCTTTATAGACTATATACAGAGATAATGAATGTACGTATACATATCTATGTTGAAGATCTCTGGCCAGGCATAGAAAGGACCAGGCTTCAAAAGTCAAGTTCTTGGGGCCCACGCTTGATATGGGTCTTCGACCTCGCCAGCCTCCCACGAAGAATTTGCCTGAACATTTGAACACATTTGAACATTCGAAGTGATTTGGCGGAACAAACGAGAGCTCTAAAAGAGTTCTGCAAAGGCCCCAACCTGTCCGGCATCTTTTCTTGTCACTGTCCTGCCGGCATCCAGATGTCATTTGATGTCTTGATGAACTCGCACCACAACTCTGAAGCCCAGTGTCAGTCCCGGGTGGGGGCAGGCGGAAGCCAAAGCCCACCGGAGCAGGCGCAGGTGGAGCTGGTGGAGCTGGTGGAGCTGGTGGAGCTGGAAGCTGCTTCACCTGCCCGTAGCATCCTATGGAGTCCACTTCCACAAGCTTCTTGACGCTGCAAATACAGATAGAAGGAATTGAAGGAATAAAAAGGTCAAATCAGAAGTTTGCGACAAATGAGGAGGCCAAAAGAAGATGCATGTCAAGGAGCCTTCGCTGAAAAGGTGTCCGCATCCCAACCTGAAAATCTATCTAAGCAAGTCTAGAATTGTTTTATCATGATTTATTTTTCGAAGTGAGATCAAACAATCGAGTTCCAAGCTCTCTGGCACAGTCTGTGCCTGCAATACGAGACTCAGCAAACAAATTGCAGAGACGTTTTGTCTCACGGTTTAGTGGGTCAAATTGTTGTGGCCGCTTCCTTGGTATTTCCGAGAAGGCCTTTTGTTTCGGTCTTTCGCATATGTTTTTGCTTCGCCATCATGTTACCCGAGTGTTTTGGAGGATGTCTTGGTTTTTTGCAGACTTGACGACTGCAGTATCCGATACACTACAGTCTTCTTCCTTTGCATCTGCAAAAGACAACATTAAGTCATGCCAAAGGCTGCTGGATGGTAGTGGACATATCAAATTCGGAACTACCTGATTGGATCCAAATTCGTGGTATTCCGTTTTCCCTGTCCCCTAAACTGCCAGAGACTTGGAATGTTTGCCTCAACAGGAACGTCTGGAGGACTGCTGCCCACCTTCGCCTGCACATGCTTTCATGGATTTATGGCACTCAGAACAGTCGCAGTTATTGCAATGTGTTACAAGGTACCTCTTCCGCTTCCTTAGAGGCCAATTCAAGTTTCCGAAGAGTTGCCTAGCAGCAGAGTTGTGACATTGTAAGATCCGCATGGAGGCAACTCCACGGAAACAAAATCTTCTTTCCTAATCTAGAGATTTGTAGAGCCTATACGGACAAACGTCAACTTCAGTGGTACACATGTCTCGCCTTTTGGGCTTGCTGACTTTGATATGCTCTGATCACCTGAAAAGTTGGGACGAGAGCTGAGACAAACAGCACCAGAGTCTGCAAACATGAGAGAATTGTTGGTACTTGGATATTGATTGCATGAAGCCAACACTTTTCCAAAACCACTTCAACTTCAACAGATCTATGTCACTATGTTCCAATTTCCATATGTCTTGGGCACCTTCTGAATCTGCTTAGCTGCAAAGTTCCTCTCAGCTTGGCGAGCCTGGCACTCTCGAGAAAGCTTGACATCACACCAATGAAACGGATGAGACGACGCGCCAATACTGTTTATCTATAGCTTGTTTATGTTTGTTTCGCGGGGGCTTGGTCCATTCAGTTTGAAATCAGCATGCAAAAAAAACTTTGGAGGCCCCACCATTGCTGCTTTCCGCAGCTCTGGAAGCTGCTTCTTGACAAAGCATCTTCGCAGCACCTGCGCAGAACAAAAATGTGGACATGATCTCAACTCATCGAACCACGAATCGAGTCATCAATAGTCATCATATTTTCTTGGTTTGCAATACGCTGGCAACCCCATGGATTTCGATGCGGCTGTCCTTCTGAATGCTAGTGGCTGCATGTTCATAGCGTTCATGTGCTTTTCTCCAGTGCTCCGCCTGCGCGTGTGCACCATGCTCAAACAATTTTAACTGCTCTAACAGACTCTAATAAGTGATTATATATAATATTACGTTTTTTTGTATACCTCTCCAACACGCCTTCTCCAACTCATGCAGGTTTCTTCCTGTTGAAATGGTCCACGCGTGAGTTTGGGAATGGTATCTGCTACAACTCTTCGAGACCGCCGCTCCTCCCTGGTCAAGACTTCGTTGCTCATAAACTCTGAGTTCCTGTTCCAAGGTTGGGACAGACCAACCTTTGAGTAGCTTACGAACTTACAGCAAACTTATAGTTACAACAAGTTGTGTAACAACCTGAGCTAACACGATTTGCAAAACCTTAAGGCTTGCAAGTACGCTTTTTCCCTTGTGTCTTGATGTGTCTTTGGGCCTGCTCAAGTTCTGGCTTCCGCTGCACTTTGGCCAACTGCCCAGGCTCAAGCTTTCCTTTCACAGCATACGCCTCCTGCAAAGAATGCGTTTCCAAGTTTCTTGCCCCGCTGTCTCGCCTACATCTTGAGCGAAATGTATCAAAGTCTTGTCCTCGATCTTTTCCACTTCGCGAATCTTCTTTCGCGCCTTTGCCCACGCACAAAGATGAGAACCCTTTCAGGACGAAAATCTTAAAGGATCTGCAAGCTGACGAGGGTGCCTTCAGGATGTTCTTCTCTGCATAGGACAGAGGTTTCCACACAATATCTGGCGGCACCTTTGCCGAGAAGACTTGAAACAGTTTGAGACTTGGTCGTCAAAAAGAAATCGGAACTGACTTCACGTTTAAGCCTCATAAATCGATGCAAAATCTTCTTCCACCTCAGGTATCAAACTCTATGGAAATCACCAGAAATAACAAGCAACTTGTCAAGGTTGGATAGACATGGCAAGGTGATACCTTGTGGCTTGCTGGTCTTGTTGGGAGGTCTGAGTTCCAAACCACCTTCTTTCGCCCTGACAATGATCAAACTGATCAAATTGACTGATTGACTCCTCCAAAATGAAATGTGGCAAAACCACAGCAATGACATGTTTTTGGCCTTGCTCACTTTGTTGCACTGCAGGCTGGGGTGGCTGAGATACTGCTTGAGGAGGCACTTTGGGTGGAGGTGCTTGAGGCGCTTGTGCGACTGGTCGAGGTGCTTGGGATGGAGGTGCAGTGGGTTGACCCGGCTGTCCTTGTTGCGTCCGTGGAGCAGTTTGAGCAGACTGCATTTCTGGTGGCATGCTGGGTGGTGCTGTTGGTGTTGGTGCATTCAGTGTCATTGGTGCCGTTGTGGGAGCAGCAGTTGGTGCAACTGTAGGTGCGGCGGTTGGTGCAGCTGTGGGTGCGGCGGTTGGTGCAACTGTAGGTGCGGCGGTTGGTGCAGCTGTGGGTGCAGCTGTGGGCGCTGTGGGCGCCGGTTTGCTGGGTGCATTTGGGAGTCGCCGAACTTGCTCCAAAGCAGAAGGCGGTTCTGTGGGTGGGCTCACTTTTGGAGCGCTAGCGCTAGAGCGGTCGGGTGGGGGAAGTACTGGAGCAGTTGCCGGGGGCATAGAAGGCGCACCTCACTGGATTCATCTGAAAATCAAGTATCAATACAGCCATAGCAGTGCCTCACCTCCCTTCCACTGTCAGCTTGTAAAACTACTTGTTTACCAATGCATGGCTACGAGATGCTCTAAGTGCTGTGCCAACAGCAACCGGTTTGGCTTTGGTTGCCTGTCCGATGCGATGCTGCATATAAAAATATAGCAAAGCGAGCCTACCCATTTTGTCTCTTCAAGGTCTGTGAATTTGCTCTCAGTCTCAATTCAACAGAATCAACTTACTCATTCCTCCGAAGAAGCAAAATCTGGTTGAACGACAAGCAGAAAGCAGTATATTGCTAAAATCCTAAGAATGAATAAATAATAAAACTATGTAGACTGAATAAGAAGGGTAACATGACCATACTTTAACAACAACACTGGCAAATGATAATACTAACAGAATGATGAGTAGAACAAAATTGAAAGCTTACTGGTTCCTTTAATTGCTTGCGCCTCAATTGGTGCAGGTGGACCACTGGGAGGCGCAGTTGGAGGAGCCTCGACATAGCCCCATCCAACAAAGGCAGATGGTGCAACTGGAATGTATTGGTTTCTGATTCCCCGTACTAGACGACCGCTTGAGAACCAGGTAGTCTATCAAGGGGAAGCTATGCCAAAAGTTGCGACAACGGCTCGCCGGTTCATTGGTTGACCATAAACTCAGCATTGATGAGTATGAATCATTATGAAACACAAAAAACTGGAAAAGGCTTGCCTGCATGCTTCTGACCTCCGGCTGCACAGTGCCTGGCTTTAAATTCTAGTCAGCAATCTGTTTGGGTCTCATTCGGAAGCCAAAACTGCAAAGAAATCTGGAAACCGATTTTTTTCAAACAGTCAAACCGATTTTTTTCACCAAAAGAAAGACATCTTGACGGTCTTGACGGTCTTGACGGTCTTGACGTCTTGCAAGTGCCTGCAGGAGCTTCTGGAGGTTTAGATGGTGCCGGTGGTGCTGATGGTGCTGTGGTTGGCGGCTGTACGGGCCCTGGCTGCTGTATCTGCTGTGCCAACTGTACAGGCTGTACGGGCACAGATTGTGGCTGCAGTGGTGCAGAGGAAGGTGGCTGTGAAGGTGGCTGCTTTAGCTCCGTTGGGTGGCTCCGTTGATTGTGGCTCTCGGCTTTTGGACTTGCTGGTCGAGCAAAGGGAGCGCCAATGGCGCCCATGATTTCCCGGGCCTTGACACACAAAGGACATACAGGACATACAGGACATACAGCATCTTTGTGCAAAAAATAACGACATACGTTGAAGTATTGACACAAAGCTCCTAGGGATAGGTTGCGTCTTGACACAAGGAGCATCAAGGAGCCACATGGCTCTCTCAGCTATAGGCTGCTGCTCCCAGATGTGCTGGTGGCAAACCTGGCGGACTTCACATTGCACGGGGCCGAGACTGAGCCCCTGAGACTTCGACCTTGGAAACCTTTCAAGCTCCGCACCTGCGTCGTGTGTTTTTGCCGTTTGATTTCTCGTCTTTCGTCCGTTTCGTCTCTTCGGGTTGGTCAGTTGTGAGATCCGTTTCCTATCATCATTTCTTGCAAGCATGGATGTCTATGGCCATTCAATACAGCACTGTGTCGACCGGTGATCTTTGGAGGTAAATCCTTCTGAGTCTTGCACATCTGCACCAATTGGTGGTGGTCGTTGTGGTGCTTCCGCCGCCACCTCAGACTCACCATCTCAGCATCTTGGTACAAATGGTCTTGCCCAGCAGTGCGACTGCGACATAGCAGTTTAGAAGTAAAGCCATCGCATGTTAATAGCAGAACTTCCCCTGCCCTTTATTTACATCTGAGTCTTTTCCTCGCATGCTCCCATGACAATGCAAGTGCTCTAAAACATCGCTTACCCGGCTTTGGCACATCCTCTTACCTTAATTCGGTCCTTTGGCAACCCAAAGAAAGTGAGCCGAGTCGCGGCAGGAGCTGCACCAACTGGTCCAGGCAATTTGCCCACAGGTAGACCTGCCAAGGTCAATGGGTCAATCATGCCTTCGGAAGAAATTCACAGCTTTCGCAGCAGACGTGACCTGTTTTTTCGGGCTTGGTCTCCTTCATCTCCTGGAAAATCAATCCAACAACCAGAACTGCCAAAACGGGAAGAAGCCGTAAAGATCGACAAAAGACATAAAGAGACATAAAGGTGTAAGTCCACCACAAGGAAAAAGAACAAAGAAATGCTGCATTGAAAAAGTTTTGGACAATGATCCATGTCCTGCACCGCCAGGTCCTTGGGAACTGGACCTCAAATGGAGATCTCTGTCACTCTGGCAATCTTCCACATCGGCCAGAAAGGCCAGGTCGCTCAAGACAAAAACTGAGGTTGGCACCCAAAACAGGTGACTCCAGTGATGGCTTGTCAGGCTTCTTGGGAGCAGCAAAGACCGTGGTGGGCGCTGAACCCCTGAGCTTTGTGAAGGTTCGACGGCTTCTGAAGATAAAAAAGGACAAAACATGGATACATGTGAGAATCACGGTGAGACATTCATGAAATTCAAGAAATTCATGAGATCCGGACCATGCCACAGCGGCTTGGAGGTTTGGACCCCAATTTGCCACGTCTGGCTTTTCCTATTTCAATGAAAAGTGCAATTTCGGAAGCTTCGTATAGTCATTCTCAATGCTCATGTTCTCAGATTTTGAAACGATGTGCAAACAAGGGACGGAGGGGCCGCCCAGAGACGGAAAGGCTGCGGCAGAGCCTATGTCTATCCTGACAAAGTTCTCTCTCAAATCTCATGCTTCGGCTTTCTGCAAAAAAAAACTTTGAAATATGAGGACCAGACTTGCCAGGTTTTGCCTTGGTGAGCAAACACGGAGCAAGAGATCGAGCACCGAACAAAGATTGTCCAAGCACAACTGGGAGACTAGAGAAAATGCTGTCCAAAAGAGAAAGCATCATGACTCGTTCATCACTCTCATGACACTTTGAGAAAAGCTCCTATACCTCACCTTTTGGCTTGTTTGATCCAAAAATGCACTGAATTTTCAAGTTTTTTTCTGTCTTCATCTGTCTTCCGTTGTTTACCCAGAAATAGTTTGAGATTTCAACGTGAGCTTTGGAAGCTTGGGGTGGCTGGCTTGGCGGTCCTCTGGTGGAAAATGACAATGTTAATGTGAAAAGCACTGCAACAACTCACTAGGACAAACGAATGGGCTAATGAATCAGAATGAGGGAAGGACATATCCAAGATCCTATACCCACTTTAGCTAAACTTTGAATTTGCGACACACAAAACAAAAGCCGAAATCGCATTCGAAAGCCGTATTTCTGTCGATCTCTTCGTCCTGCTTGTCCTTTTGACATCTGCGTTCTGTAAGATGCAGCCCTGGCGCAACGAAAATCATACCGTGCATCGGAATATGAAATCGGAGAGCCCCGAAAACAGCAACATAAGCGACGTTGGCAACTTTGCCCCCGCACCCCATTTGCAAATCACTGGCTGTCAGAGGCTTCACTGCTTGCCTCTCAAACAAAAGGGAGCTGAATCATCAGACGCGTTTGAATATCTTTGAATGAATCCTGGATTGAAGCAAATTCATCAGAAACAGAACGCAGCAAACAATCAACGAGAAATTCAAGGACTCAGGCATGGATCGTTCCAGGAGCCTTCCGGACTTTGACAAATCCTTGCCGTTGCCCTTTCCTTTCTTGTCCTCCAAAAGGATTGATGATTTCTGTTGCCAGCGAATTGCATACACTCTGTGCTTCTGTAAGATTCAAGATGCACCTTGTAGGATTCTTCCTCGTCTTCATGCCCCTGCAACTCTTAGATTGTTAAAAGGTTGGGCGAAAGGGTCGAGGCAAGCAGGATGAATGGATATCCCATGCCTTGCTTCGCTTCGCATCCGGGGGGCTCGTCGTTCTCGAATGCCCATCAGTGGCCTTCAAAATCAGAGCAAATTTTAATTGCTTGGGCTTGGGGCACAGAATGCCTCACAAAACAACACAAAATGTTCCTCGTTGTCGTACTCTTCTTGATGTGCATGACCTTTCCCTCGACGGCGCTCCTAAGACCACGTCAGGACAGGTTTGAGATGGTTTGACTGTTTAACTGTTTGACTTGTTTGATTCATTTCTTGGATGAACGAACTGTTTTTGCCAAGTCACGTGTGGCCGGAACATGACCAGATTGATGGCCTGCAAAAGATGGTCACACACAGCTGTTGCAATGTCTTGTCATTGCATCAGAGCTAAGTCTGGAACTGTGGTCGGATCTTTTCCCTTGACACTACCAGGACGGACCTCAGATGCAGCAAATCACCAAGTTGACATGCGGAGATTGTGGCAGGTTGCCATGCGCCAAACTGAAGATCGCCAATCTGGGATACCTTGCTCGTGCTAAGTCTGCTTTGTCCACCAAGGTCACCGAGATGCCCAAAGACTGGCGCATTGCAGTGGGTTAGTGCGCAACACGATCATGTGGTCCAACTTGATTTCGTGTTTGAAACTCATGAAACATATCAAAACAGTGTCATGTTATGTTTCTGCTGCTATTCAAAAAACCTTGCAAGTGCCTGGGCTTTCTCCATGAGTCCGTCCACGTCGCTGATACCATTGTGTTCAAGCCGTAACCTGGGACGACATCACGCAAAATGAAAGTCTTGGAATTGAAAAACAATGCTCGCAACCCTTGGCAGTCCCAGAATTTACCCAATGACTTTCAAACTTACCATGACGATCATGCTGCGGCGCGCACCACAGTGGACACTTCCCTTTCCCATTGCTACAGGGATAGTTCTGCTTCCGATGTATCTCCTCTCAAGGACATCTTTCTCTGCATTGACGCACAAATCCCACACGTCATGTGATTTCCCAAAGCGAATCTTCGCAATCAAACTCGAAGCTGAAAAGTCCTTCAGAAGGTTCAGTACCGTTTCGCTTGACACCTATCACAAGGGTCCAAACAAGACAAAACACACATGAGAAGGTCCCTTCCAAAGTCATCATTTATATAACCAGCTGCCTTCTTTTCATTATCTTAGCATTGATTGTGCGTGTGTTATGTGCTATTCTTTTCTTCATGTATTATTTAGTTGTTGAATTGTGCATCTTCCATGCATCCTGGTCAGGCCTCCGCAAGATTTACATGGATTTACAAGATTCTCCAAGCACTGTGAGCTCTACGACTCCCTAACCGGCTGCACCTTGCCGGAGAGATCTGATAAATGAAGTTCATGGGCCTCAACCAGCTCGGCTTCAGCGTGCTTTGGGCTCTGAATGGAGGAATCAACACATTAAAATCATTAGAAGACAGGAGCAGCATGTAGCAGCGTTGCACAGGGAAGCGATGCCGAGAGTTTAGTTCATCTGTGGCTTGGCACACCTCTCATAAAAAAAGGCTGGAACACTCCCAAGTGATAGATGTGATAGCTGAGCCAAACACATAGCCATCTGCCACCCAGCTGCTCAAGGCCTGGTGGTTGGACAGTGCATTTTGGGAGGTTGATAGCAATCAAACATATTCATATCATCATATCATCCATATCCACAATATTTGTATGTTACTTGTACATGCATATCCAAGATGAGAAGAACTGCGCCTTTATGGTCGGATCGCCCAAGGCATTTTTGTAGAGCTTCAGCCTCTGACAGATTGGCCTCAAGAAAAACATCTTGAAACATCTATGAATGTCAAAATCCAATGCTCTCGTAAGTCTCTTGTTATCTCTGACTCTTGAATGTCTTCGCGTGCAAGGCACTCACTTAAGAGAACGGAATAGGTCTGATCTCTCAAAATCTCTGCCAAGCACAGGTCATTTGGTGGAAGCCACTTGGATGCCCTGCCACTTCTGAAGGAAAGGCACCAAATGCGATGCGACACCACTGTCTGTAACATAGGAGTTGCAGGACAGGTCTATGTTCATCGCATAGTGGCCTGGGCTTCGAAGCAAAAAGAACATCAAGTATGAAATTCAAGGAGAAAAAAAACAAAAATAAGTGGCAGAAAGTCGTGAATCTAATTGAAAGCTTCGCAAAAAAAACGGAAGTCGGTAAGTGTAGAGCCGCCGTTCTCATCCTCGTATCGCTGCATGTAATCATCAAGGTACTGCATCAACTCCTTGAAGCGTCATGAAACTCAGACTCAGGACAGGCAGTCAGACTCGGGAAGACTCGAGAAAATGAAAAAAAAACACGAAGAATGAAGGATTGTGTAAAATAGAAAGACACACAAAAATATACAATGATATAACAGTAGATACGACATAACAAAGCAGAAACAGAAAGTTCGAGGGATCCGAATGAAACACAAGAGGGAAACTGATGGAAACTGACTTGGGCCTCCTGAACAAAAATTTGAAAGAGGAAAAAGCATGGAAAAGCGAGCAAAAGCGAAAATGCTTTGGGAAAAGTGCGAGCGTAAAATAGAAAATGTGTCTGTCAAGCCCACTCACGACCTGCCTTCAGATCTGCGTCTCCAAGTTCTGCTCCACTGAGCTCAACACGAACAGTGGAGTCCTGTGTATGCTGCGATGAGAGGCACCAAGTGCCAAGGTGTTTGACTGAGTTTATTTCCTTTCTGACTCAAGAGATCTGGCCAAAAGAGTACAGTATTCATCAAAAAGTCAAAATGGTTTGTAATACAAACCACATCTCAACACCAAGTTGCCCCACCTTCCCCATTCAAACAATTTCCCTTGACTTCCAACATAAGTCTTTTCAAAATCCACTCCTTGACTGTGATGTACTCGTCCCATTCAGAAGCTTCGTCCCAAAGATCTTCCTCCCAGTCCCATTCTTGCCACGCTTCCTTGCGTTGGGCGACGTGGCTCACAGGGTTACAGGATGTTACAGGATTTTGGATGCGTTTGGAAGTTCGCTTAGTGGCCAGCCTTGGACTCTGCGTAATTCCATGGAGTGCCTTTCGAATAACCTTTCGAAGTACCTTTCGAAGTACCTTTCGAAGTCTTCCAGTCCTCTCAACGTGTAGTTCATGTTGCAATGTTGTAGTGCAATCATGTGCCATTTTACGTTGCATAGTGTTGCATGGCATCCGCAAATGCCAACGTCTGTAGCACTGACCCCCAACCCCGCGGTCCCTTGACTGCCAGCTCGAACCCCATTCTGACCAGCTCGAACTCCAGTCGTTCCAGTACCCTTCGTAGTCGTATCCGTCGTATCCGTCGTATTCACCGTCCCAGGCCTTGCGGAAGACACAGAGGTACAAACAAATTCATGGACAAAGAAACACATGAAACATTGACAATAAGTACACCAAGTACTGTCTACAACTTGATAGAATAGATGTATGATATAAGAGACTGAGAAAGAGAGAGAGAGAGAGAGAGATTTCGAAGGTTCCATCTTGCACCCCGAATAACTGGAAAGTCGCAAACAAAAAGAGTGATTTGGAACAGCAAAGGCGTTTTCAAATAGAAGTGCAAAAACCAACAAACTCTTCAAAAGCAAAAGACGGTGCCATGTCAAGCCTCTGAAGTCGCCAGTGAACCTCAAAACTGCGAGTCTGCCAGTGTCATGAACTCATTTTGCAACTTGCCATCTGGTTCGAGAGGAAACCAAAGCTTTCTCATGGCATTTCATGAGCTTTGAGTTGAAAAAATGAAAAGTTGTAAACACTGAAAAGTCAATTCCGGCGACTCCTCTTTCCATTTCAGTTTACATGCTTCCATCCCTTTCATTTTCACTTGAGCCTCCAATTTTCTGAGGCATTAACTGGAGCCCACTGGCGGACCAACAGGTCCAGACTTGAAGCCATTAATCTCCCTGGGAACGAAGAGATTCAACCGATTCTCTAAAGTTCCCAAATCTTTTGGCTTGAAACGTATTGATTTGCAGCATGTACTGTCAAAAAAAAATTGTTGTTACAATTGAGCGTCTTCATGTCTAATCTGCATGGCTCCGGCGTTCTGAGCTTACAAATAGATTTTGCATTGACATTTTGCACCAGGCTGGAATTCTGCAATTATCATCCAGTTCAAATCTCAACAAGCCAAGTCCACTCCGATTGTGGCTTCCGTCGAGGACCGCCACGGGCTTCCTAAGCACAAGAAACGCAGGTGCATTGAGAAGGAAAAATATCGATTTGGTTTGAATTTCCAACCAAGGTCTTCGTGCTGTGCTGAAGCAATCTGGCGATTGAGTAGATACATCTGACTTGATCGATGAAAGAAATCCTTCACCAAAGGGTTACATGATTGTTTCATGATTGTCTGATCTTTCGTGCGCTTATAGTCATTTCATGTTGCACAGGATGGTTTCATTCACACCTTGCAGTCGCCTCTCAGTCGGTTTTCACCACTTTTTTTCTTTGGTTCATGCAATTCACACCTTGCACCGTCTCCAAACAACAAGGCCCCAAAGGCCCCCTGTCTCAACCTCTTGGTCAAGACGCTTGTGCGGCCACGCGGATCAACCGGCGCACCTCGCCCGCTTGGCGGGCAGCTGCCCCAGCATCTTTCCCCATGCCTTTGCCTCATTGAATGCATCAATTGTCGTTTTGTGTATCTAAGTCTTACCAGTCATTTAAATCATTGTCGAATGTCTGATCAATATGTGCTAAAAACAATATGATGCTGATTAGTGTGAGTTGAAAGCTCCTGGCATTGTATGGTTTGGTCAAACACCTGAGCACCCCACCATTTGTCCGATCCAGCCTCACCGAGTCAAACACACAGAGAGTTCAGGACGAGCAAAGCGAAAACACAAAGTTTCTCCTTTTGACATCCTTTTGACGAGAATCAAGTCGTCAAGTCGTGAGTGAAACTTCAAAACAAAAAGCCAAAACATATCAAAACATCATATGAATCATATTTCAGTTCTTCAATCCACACTTTCGGGCTCCACTCTGAGCCGCACGCCCGGCACCGTGGCTGCCGTTGGCCATAACATCATCTCGTTTGGCCACCCACTTGGACATAAAAAATCGGCCTGGCAACTTGGCAACTGACAATTTTCACACAGGTTGAAAAACATATTGTTTTTGCTTGTATCTTTATGTTGTTTATATAATAAAATAATATATATGTTTTTACTTTCACACATGTTTCACAGTGTTGCAACGCTGTCATCAGTTCAAGCCTTCGCATCCAGCAAGGGGAAGAGAATGTATAGCAAAGCAATGGCCTTGGCGAATTCAAGTGATGCAACAAACAACCTACGGAGGCATCCAAGGCCTGAAGGACAAATTTGACAAAAAGGACAAGCACAATATAGCACAATCATAACTCATCGATGAGAAACCATGTCAATCGTATGCCTCTCCACTCACTGTTCGGAATCTCTGGATTTGGAAGGCTTCTCAAAGATTGATCAATGCCATCAATGTGTACGAAGACTTAGCCACGAGCAAGGAAACACGAAGTTTAGCGGAGAAAAATATGAAGGCACGAGGAGGGCTCAGGTGTCCTTGAGCCACAACAGCCACCAAACTTTGCCTGCAAACAGTCGCCAAACCCAGAGGATCCCAGAGGCATATCCAAACAATGAATGCAAGAAGGACATTCAAAATCAATCTTCCTGATTTCACATGGACACTTGCCAAAACAGAAAGCGCTTGTTTGCTAAGCGCTAACATCAGTATGTTGCGTGTGTGTTGAGTCACCTCTTTTGCGCAAATCATAAATATCACAAATCACACAGGTCTGTTTACGTCATCTGCTTCGGCTGCTTTTGCTGCGACCTTGGTAGAACAAAAAGCGTTGTATGTTCGAGGCTCCTTCGAAGTGTGTGAGGTCTACCAAAGCCTACCATCTGCCTCTATTTCGATCACACGATCCTTTCAAGTCTTCACACTTCACACTTCGTCCAAGTCTCTACTACTGCGACGCCTCAAGATCGTGCAGTCAAAAAGAGTGTCACCATGAAGCAAGGAATGCAAGGACCAAGATCCACAGGAATCAACAGGAATCCCCGGACAAAATGTTCCAGACTAACTGACTAACTCTAGAGTGGGTCGGAAAGGCCATCACTTGTCAAGACATTGCTGCTCACATTCATATGACTCATGATTGGTCCTCTAAATTTTCCATCCGAGTCCACTATTTTGCTTGTTTGGGATATCTTTTCTACCTTGTTGGAGAGTGCTTTTTGTCACCCTTTGTTGATTCGATGCAATGATTATGTGGCATGCTGCACCCGTAACTACCCTCTGCTTTGCCTTCGTCTTCTTCTTCTACTTTCACTGGATGCACATCTTTGCCTGACAATCGGACAAGCCAAACTTGGCTATTGCAATCTGCCCTCCACGGAATCATTTTGAATCTGCCAGGGGGCTTCGGGCGCGAAGACCGTGAAGAGCGCCTTCTTCCTGCCAACACATTCTATCACACTGGATTGAGATTATCAGACAAAGGTGCAGAAGGGAGACTCCTGATGCCCGAATGCACTAGGATACAGGATTTCATGATAGGGTGGATTCGAGGATTTCTAACTTCAGCGCGGGAAACATGCATTAGATGTGCATAAGTGCGTGATAGATGAGACATGCAGCTTCGCCAAATTCAATTCACACATTTAAACTAACAATGACTAACTGATTCATATGATTTAAATATGACTTAAGAAAAATTTTCAATGAGAAGTTGTTTTATCTTTTAACTGTTTGTTTATTTGTCGTGTTTCGCATGGTTGGGGTCCCACACGAGAGCGCGATCGGCGCTTGGACCTGGAACGTTTCTTGCTCTTTCGCCTGGAGTCACAGTCCGGACAGTCACATGAAACAAACCGAAAGAAACACAAAACAGATGGGAAATGCACAAGTTTGGTTCAGGTTGTTCACAAGTTTTCACTGACTCACCTGACAATCTTTCTCTATGATGACACACTGCCAAGGATGCAAGCCTGCCATCTTCCCGCGCTGATTCCGCACGAGCCTGCAACAAAGTTGTACCCACAGACCCACCCACATTCCAGTGTAGAAGGAACATGTCTTGAGAAAAATACGACTCAGGACTCACCACAAGTGCGCCAACAGGAAAGAGCTGGGGACAGAGATGAGGAAGAATAGGGGAAATAGCAGGTAGTCAGATAGGCAAATACAGTCAGATACAGCCAAATTAAGGTTTGAATCCAATTGGTAAAGAATTGACTAAATTCATTGGACCTATACATCTGCGATGTTCGTGAAACTGGTGCCTCTTCTCTGCTGCGATTGGCTTTCGAGACAGTGAGAGTACTTCCCTGTGGCTAAGGGTGTAAGCAAACTCATGTGACCCGCTTGAGTTCTGGCTGGGCTGAGATAAACATGGTGGAACGAGGCAGTCCAAATATACGCAGTGCCACCTCAAACTTCGTGCCGTTCATCTCCTTGATAGCCTTGCCGTTTGCGCATGTATTTCCAATCAATCAATACGCATAGATAAAAACAATGCAGTGTAAAAAGGAGGACAAGTCGGCAGCAGTGGCAGCAAAAGCGATGGCGACGGCCGCGACAACACCAATATCGGCAACAACAACAACAACAACAACAACATCATCATCATCATCATCATCATCATCATCGGATGACAACAAAAACAACAAGAAGCCTTCATTGGCACAGTGGTGCAGTCAATTGATCCTTTTTATTGCCTCTATGTTCTACTGAAGAATGTGGACTGATCGATGTTTCTCCTTCGGAAATACCTCGTTTCCCCGAATTCCTTTTCTGTGAGTGACATCGATCACGGTGTTGGGTAAGGATGATTTATCTGATTGAAAGTGAAACACATTGCAAAAGTGGTAGGGAGAGGGAGGGAAAGGATGATTATGAACCGGAGAGTCAGAGAAGTATATAATATCTCATGAGCTTTGGTGAGGTGACTGGTGTGGTGTGTGTGTGTGTGTGTGTCTGGGTGTCAAATTTGAGCAAAAGTCCAACCAAAAGCGGTTACTGATGAATGAAAATATGTCGTTGCAAGTCATGCATGTTGTGACTCGATATTTCCTGGTATGTAATGCAATTTCACGGATCCACATGTTCTTTTCGATGTCAGTGCCGATTGTTTCTGCGCACATTTTTTTGTGTTTGACAAAAACCACAACAACCCCAACAACTACACAGAAAAGTCCCAGCAAAAACATGATAAAATATGATAGAGACAGGTTGATGATCACAATTGAGTCAACAGCACCAGGCACCGAAACCTGCTAAGGAAGGACCAAAAACTAGGGATCTTTCCCAACTACCATAACGGACAGGGGCAACTTGAACGGCAGCTATGATTGCCACCACAACCAGCTATAACGGCCAGAACCTTACCAGCAACAGGAAAATAGTCTCCACTGAGTCTGCACAATTCAGTACAACTCAAAACACTCTGAAAAGCCCACCTAGGGTGAAGAAGTGGTTTGCTCGCATGCAAGTCCCAGTACAAAAGCAAACACCAGGGTTACGAATTTCCCATCTCGCAATCGTTCGCTCCTCTGTTGCGTCATCGTCTTCAACAAATCGGACAAAGGCAAAGGGTCGCGGCCTTACGCATCAACGAGTTTCCGCCATTCCCATGTATCGCACGGCAGAAGTTGTAGGATGCACACGTGACATGACATGCAATAGTATCTGATACATATTGCATACTATAGAGTATGTGAGATACAATATTGTAATACAATGAGAATTTGTCAGATACTTCCGAACTCCACCATTCTAGGCAAGTACATGGTCACCATTTCACAAAACAACTCTTTGAGGTGACGTGCATGACCACACTTGTTCATCCTAAGAATGTGCAGCCGGGCCTATCGGAGTACCTTTCCCTGGGTACAAAGACATCTCCAATGTCACCAAACCTGCAGAGTCAACTCATGTTTCATCATCTTTCATTTAAGATGTTTGCCGGCCATATGGCCATGAAATTCTACAAACTGCATCTGTTCAATGATCCGACTTCAAAGTGCTCCAATCTTCTTGAAAAGTCACTACGATTCCCGTTTGGCTTTCTATCCTTTTCTCACTTCGCTACTTCCTGTAGTGGCTTCTATATCTCCGATATCTTCCTGAGCCGACCTCTCAAATTTGCGTCGTAGCTCATCTGCATTCCATTGTTCTGGAATAGCACCCGTGACATCCACCTAATGCAGTCGTGAATACTGCAACATACTGCAACTCTGTCACATAGAGTCCATCTCTACCAAGTTCGTACCATTTTTGGGCAAGCTTATCATCGCAGCCTTCTTATCCCAGGATCACATCACGTGATACCTATGTGGATAGACATGCAAAATAAAAATCTGCATATAAGCACATAGATATATATATATATACTAATATAATATGATATAATATGTACATACAGTACGTATTTGTAATATGCCGGCATTAACCCCAAATGACATCAGGTTCTAAACAAGGTACAACTTCAAACCAAACATGCAAATCCTAAAAGCCATCTTCCAAGTTGGTACTGCTGCTCCTACCTACCTACCCGTGCGCCTTGAGAGAGGTCCTCAGAAGGCTGCGAGTTTCTCCGTGTTTTTAGACATGGAATCGTGGAACAGATGTGGAACGGGATCAAGGCCACAAGATGCCACACGAAATTCTGGAAGTCCAAAGTCTGAAAGTCAAACATCAAACATATCAAACAGTGTCGTGGTAATTCGTGGTACATGGTCTCAAATGTCTCAGTTCCAGTTGATCCACTCTTATCCCTCAACATAAAGCGCTGACAACTTGGCCGTGGCCATTCTTGGCCCAGCGGCATGCCGGAGATGTCTGGAAGGCCACCAGGCGCCATGGCACTTGCTTTGCGCAGGCGTCGCCGTCGCAAGCGAACACGTCGGCGGCGTCTTCATCGGCTGCAAACCGTTGGAGCCACGCGGCTGCACGAAAAACGGCTCGACAGTTGAGTTGCTGGTTCATGCATCTCTTGATGCTCATATGTTCTCATATGTTGGGCTCTCTGAGACTAAAGGTGTAAAATATGCAACATGCTGAATCATACTATTAATAGAGACAGTGGTTCTTCTTGCCGTTGTTAACAATGTCAAGAAGTACGAGTAGACATCTCTTGAGGGAGTAGAATAGTTTCAACTTGTTTCAAACTCTCGGCAAAAGGTCATGGAGCAACCCACCTGGTTTCACCAATGTGGGGGATATCTGGATCGATTAAGCCTGCCACCCCACAGGATGGTTGTCCTCCTGAAGTGTGTTGCTAAACACTGCCGCGTTGCAATGGTTCCAACAAACACATTGCACACAGGCTGAAAGCGTTCAACCCGGGGCCCTCTCTATACTCTCGCTGTTCAAAGTTGAAATTCAAATGGAGCGAAAAGGAAAACGGGCTTTCTCGGACATGGAATGGGATTTGTAGCTGCCATATTTCAGTTTGAGTCTAGCCTAGTCAGAAATGTGGATCTAATTTCCTTTCAAACTCCTCAATTGACAATGTAGAAACAAAAAGCTGGCAGTCGTTCCTAGTACTCCTATTTCGGGGCCACATAGTTTTTTCCAACGTGGAAACCCGTGGTGTCGCGCCCTAGTTGTCTGTCGCTCACAAATTGGAGTTCCCCTTCCACAAGACTTCAAACTCCAGGCTGTGTCCTGTGGCTTCGAAGCGGTGAAGGTTGGAGATCAGATGTGTAGAGCGTAGATCAAGTTGTAAATTCAACTTACAAAGACCGGTGACCATTATATCGTTGTCTTCCTTCTACAGGCTACATCCGGTATCCATCTCATGAAATTTCACATGTCTGCACGGTCATACTGTCATACGGAGTTATGACATATTTACATACATTTACTACCCATGTCTGCATGACTGGTACATGTACATATACCGTGTACATCCGTCTACGGTATACCGTGTATACCCTTTCATCAAGCTGGCAAGTCCTGAAATAAGGTGACTTTTGCCTGACCACTTTTTGTTGAAACCGTGATAAAGTTCTCTATCGTTTGACCATCTTTCACCTACGAAACCCATCAAATCCATCAAACCCGACCCGAAGGACCCACGGTCCAATCTCAGTGGAGTACTTCACAATCTCCTTCTGACGAATCCGTCGCTTCAAACCTGAGAGTTTCTCAGAACTTCTTCGTTGTTGTCGTCGTTGTCGTGTGGTGCTGTGTGTTTGGGCCAATTTGATCGAATTTTGGGTTCTGCAAAAGAAGCAGCTACCAGCTACAGATGTTGTTGTTGGAGGCCATGAACTCTCACTTTTCAGTCCCAGAGACCGGAAGGCACCACTCGGTTCATCAGGAAGCCTGTGAGGTGACTATCTTTGACTTCCAAGCCACACATGGACAGAGTGTCGGAGCACCTACCAACGTCAGAGGAGTACTGTTGCCAGTTGGATTCTCCACAGGGCCCAAGTCAAGGTCCACGTGCGCCTGGCCAAAGCCGCAAAGTAGACACTGCTTGGCAAATTTTGGAAAAGCAGGGTTGCAGTTGTTGGGGCATGTCTCATCTGCAATACTAGAAGCTTTGTGGTGTCCCAAAACATATCAAATCAATCGTATTCAATGTCCCTTCAGCTCCGGAGTCCAGGTACCATCAGTTTGCCAGCATCTTTCAGCAGTTGGAAGATCACCAGGAACAGGTCCATGTATGTGTCGTCCAGTCTGCGCACGAGACATCTTGGGAATGCCAGAAACTCTCATGGGCCCAGGCTGTCACAGTCCAAACATGACACCATTGCACCAGTCTAGAGATGGATTTCCGCAAGAAATGAAATCTGGTGCACATAGCAAGTATAGAGCTTGACCTACCTCTCAAAATCTCAGGTGGGAATGATGCTCGCTGCAGTCAATTGCAGAAGGTGCGCCATCCGGTTGACGTTTACTTGCACAACTTAGCAAAAAAAAAACAGTTGTTCCGAGTTGTTCCTGTGCAACCTTCCTTTGCTTTTACTGGTTGCGTCAAATTGTAGCGTGAATCAGAATCAGGGGCCCTGAGTCAAGACTCGTGAAATCAATGACCCATAGCATTCCAGAGACCCAACCTGGCTGGCCAATCGGCAATAGGAAGGAAGTCCATGACGTGAATCAGTTGGTAGTTCATCTGCACCTCAACAAATCGTATGAGACCTTGTGAGCAAAATGAAGACTACAAGATTTTCAATTGCTATGTGTAGTCTTCAGAATTACTGTATACCGCCAAGACCAGGTGTTTTTCTCCAAGGGTATCTTTTGGGAGTACTCTCCCAACTGACGTAGCACCTCCGAAGAAAATTTTGAGACTTACGATGTTGTTCCTTTTGGCTGGTGTCGTAAGGAACAGTGGTTGGTGGCAAATAAAGCGGTGCAAGCAAAAATTTTTGGCTCAATCAAATCGGCGAAATTGAACTGGAACCAAGAACCTTTTTCTCTGTAGTGTGAGAGTTGATGGGTTCATTTAGGACAGTTCCACATAGATGTGGAGGTTTTAAGCGGCATTCTTCGAGGGTTTAAAAAAAAAGAAAGGAATTCGGAATTCCCCAACACCAACTTGGCAAATGTTTGGCATATGTTTTCAGCTTTTAGAGCGTTCCAGGATTCGTAGACAGTGGCTCTACTAGATCAGAAGTTGCTCCAAAACATGCTTTGTGTGGGCGGCGATTCAGCCAAATGTAAGAATTGATGGTGCTATAAATGAAGACTTTGAAGCTTGAGAATGTGGGGGACCAAAGCAAGGCTCCATGAAGAAGGCATTGCAGAGTCAGCACTTTCTATCGGTACAGAGGTAATGACAATTGTCAGCTATTACGTTGGTCATTGTTCAGTCTGAACCCTGCTCTTTTTCTCTCTCTGTCCCTCTCTCTCTCCCTCTTGTGATTTGTTTGAAACAGTTAAACATGCAAATTTGAACTGATGCAAAAAAACAAGGGATCCAACGCAAGAATTTTGCGCAACTTCTTCTCGAGGAGAAATGGTATATATCCCCCCAAAACCAGCTATCATCTCCTCGCATTAGTGTTCCTTTTTCCCTTAAAAGGCTACTATTGACAGCTAACCAAGCGTATAGAGTTTTAGACATCTCTTCTCTCCGCTTCAATACCAAGGCACCCAAAAGGACTCTGCATCTAAGGACACTTTCCTGAGCAGGGCAAGACGGCAAGACCATGACTTGATCTATAGGGTTTTCCAACTTTCCCCCGGACAGAAAGGTGTCGCAAATACCTCACCTATTCAGACCTATTCCTCAAGCTATTCCACCAGCTTCAACCAAAAGCCAAGGAACTTATTGTCCAGGACGCGGTGGAAGTTGATACCTCAGATGCATTCAGATGGCTTTCTGCCCGTCTTGGAATGTCTGGAAACTGGTATTTTTGTTTCAAATGGTTTTTTGAGATGTAACTGTTTAACGAATCCATACGAATCTCCAAAAAACTGGGAGGTGATCTTCCTCGTTCTCAACGGGTCGTTGACTCGTCGAGTCGTTTTGTCTCATTTTATCATTTTTTCCTTCTGTGCAAGACTCCGTCCAAGGTCTCGCCGACCTTTTTTCCACCTCAATCAGCCACATCGAGCTGGCCACTGCTACCGATTCATGAATGCAACGTCCATAAATCATGTCGTAATAATGACGATATGTTCCAGTTGATTCATTTTGAGATTAAAGCCTATTCAAAATAAAGTCTGGATAGATTTGCAAGTGCCTGCTCTGGTCAATCATCAAATCATCTTCAGTCTGTTGTCAGTATTCCAAGCACTTATGAAAAAGATGCGACTGCTAAATGCTTGGAAGCACTCCGGAGCACTCCAGTATGGGCACTCAATGAGCAACTCCCCACTGTCTCACAAGGAAGAGCAGTGCCAGAGTCCCCTAAGTGACTACCTTTGAACATGACGCTGGGGATAGGATAGCAAATCTACCTTTCAGGTTGCCATCGTTTGCCATGGCACCCATTTCTTGGAACTGCTGCAACATGTCAAAGTGTATCAGCAATCTGAGGATGCTGGGGAAAGCCTGCCAGTTTCACAGGCCCACGACTTTGACAGAATCACATCAGAAATCCAAAATACTTGACACTCTTAACACCTGTCCTCCTTTTTCCTTTGCTCATTTGTTTTCGGCTTGAAGCAGTGCAGGAAAAAAATGTGCATCATCTCATTGATCCCTTAGCATTGTCATTGGTTGGACCAGAAGATGCATATTCTACATATCATATATTACATATATCATATATCAGATATCAAATATCAAATATCATGTATCCTATTGTATATTCATATCATTTTATATATATGTATATATATATATATACATATCGTGTTTCAGATAGTTAATATCATATACACCATATATTGTGTCTTATCATGTTTTACATATTGTATCGTTATATTATATTTCATATTTGAGATAGGATATTTCACATATCATATCATATATTCTTTATAATATATATATATAGTGTCTATTGAATTTCAGATATTACACAATGCATATCACATATCATACATAATATACAATTGATTGTATAGTATGTCATATATTGCACATTAAATATGAAATATTGAAATATCATATATAGTATATCATGTACTATATATGACTATATACTATGTATCATATATCATATATAATATATCATATCGTGTATACATATACACATTGAAAACTATATTACATATTATCTAAAACATATTACATATTAGATATCGTATATTGTATACTATATATTCTGTATCATTGATATATACTATATATCAATACATCATATAACATATAGTTTATATCATCTATCATATATTCTATACTGTATATTGTATATCAAATAATAGATAAAATACATTAATAGATTATAGATTATTCATTATGAATTAGATATCATATATCATACATCATACATTATACATCATATATCACATACGTATCATATATCATACGTGGTATATCAAGGTATATCATATATATACGTGGATATCTGTAACATGCAATCGTCGTGGAGCATGTTTGAAAAAAATATCAACGTTGACAGACTTGCAAGAACATGATTGCTGTGACATACAGCCAGCTGCCATCAAATTTCAGCTTGCTAGTGTTCTGAAATTCATACCCATCACACACAATCCAAAGTTTCAAAAGGCCTCGATGTGCTTGAATTCCTGATGAAAACAATCACAGCAACACAGGTGGCCTTGAAAGTGCTCGGAAACTTCAGTGCACGTGGGCAATGAAAGGTCGGAACTAGTGGTTCCCTTTGCGGAATGGTCATTCGAAAAAATGACGACCAAAGTGTCATCTCTTTGACACATTTGACACATTTGATAAGATTTATACAGTAAAAAAAAAATCTTGAAAAATTTCACACATCATCTGCGTTAAAATCATTTTTCAGCGTGCCTCGTCGGTGAGGAGTTCTTGGAGTTTGGGCAACTTCTCCAGCTTCATTGGGAAATAATTCGTGCCAACACCCAGGATGCTATGCCTCAAAACTCATTGGCAACTGCGTTATGTTATATATATTTTCCATTTCCAAGTTCATATGGGCAAAGCATGGCAAAGCTGCAAGTTCATCCAAGTTCCAACCGAGCAACAAAAACAGCACTTTGGGAGAATGATCTTTGAAGTGTGCAACGCAATATTCATAGCAAAACCTTGGTGTTCAGGAAGTAGTTCAAGTAGTTCCGCTTAATCCCTTCTAATCAGGTGACACATACAAACATTGAGAAGAACTCACGGCTCTACAGCTGATTATTGTTCAGATCTGGCATGGAAACCGTCAAAATTATCTTTCTAACCCTTCTTTAGGGAAGGTTGAATCAGCTTCTCTTCCAAGGTATCTAGCCATGTCAAACTATCTTCTGTGCGATAGTGAGAAGCGTCCGTTTTCTTGGAAAGCCGATCAACTCCGTTGGACTCCCGGTTTTATCCCCGTTTTCTACCTCTGTGGGGTCCATTGGATTTCTTTCTCGGAGGGAGTTTGTGTGGAAAACCACAGGGAATGCAGCTGTCTTGATGATATCTGCAAGGCACTGCAGGTGGTCCATGAACGATCCATCTGCATGCTCCATCCTGAGATTTTAAGCGCTTCAAGACTGCCTCTAAGACTTGTGGGGCAAGACAAACTTTTGGCTTTGCATGGTGAAATGCTGGCAGCATCTTTTGCGCCGAGAGACGCAAAGTCACAGTCGTTCTTCCTGGGTGAATGTGACAATACTGTTGACATACACTACATTCACGTACATACGGTACCATACAGTACTCAGCGTCTTCAAAAAAGCATACTGTAGCATGTCATTGGACCACTTTTGTGGCAGTTACCAGTATTTGATGGGTGGATGAGTTACATGTTTAATGATGTTTGCCGAGTGCTTCTGGCAATGAAATGCATATGAAATGCTTGTCAAGTTGCATAAAATCAAGCAACGCCTGGACCAAAGGGCAGTCTAATGGCCAAGAAAATCAAAGGATCAAAGGACGGGTCGGCTGAGTCGGCTCGGTCTTTTACGGTCTTTGGCAATGAGTTCTTCTCGGTGCATCGAAGCATGTATGCTCAGTGCCGGGAATGAAAACAACCAAGAGTTACACTCCTGTGAGCGCATAGTTCTACATAGTTCTTGACTCTCAAGTGACACCAAGACCCTGTAAACCTTGTGTAACCTACTGAGTAACTTGAGTAACTGAGAATCTAGTGATTCCTCTGTTGAGTTTCTCCCACGGAATGGATTTGGCATCCGGACTGTCCTTAGAATCACTGACCCCACCTGGTCATGAGATGGAGCCACAGGCAGGGCTTTGAAGTCGGATTCGATTTTCCGAGCTACTTCGTCAGACCAAAAGACCTGCACGGCTTCACATCAGCAGGTGCTTTCTTCGAGTTTCCATAGATTTCCACGTCCTAAAGACAAAATTCCCAAACTGGATTTACCCGTGAGATATGTTGACGAAGCTCACATCCAGTCTGAATTCTCTATGCAAAATTCTATGCGAAACAGGCCCTTCCTTGCCTCAATCCCCATTCGATCCTTGGTGGCTAGCCTTGCAACTGTGCTATCCTCGGAATCTCGGAATCTCGCCACATAGCGGCCACGTTTGGTGAGTGCCGAGTTCTCAATGGGTTCTGAGAGATCTCAACAAAGCTACGGTTGTGCCGAGTTGCCAGTGATCGGAAAATGGTCTTCCCCAAGTCGAATGTTTTGGACGGCCGCACCTGGAAACTTCAAGCATTTCGATTGGTTTTTTCGGATTGTTTTTTTTCGATGCTACCAAGTCACAATGACATCAGCTGCATGATCCGTAGGCTTGGCGCGCGAAATCTGAGCTTTCCGCCTCAGGAATTTTGTGACCGAAAGCAGCTGCGCTGCGGTGGTTTGTATATGTTTGTTACATTGTGTTACTGTATCATGTCAAGCCAAGGGGAATTGCACGTGTCTAGCCATGGTGAAAAGGTCCTATGCATCAACGGATTCGGGCTACCTTTGGTTTCAGTTTGCAACTACCTTTTGTTTCAGGAAGGGAGTCTTTTGTAGAACTCAGGCTTTGAAGAGTTCCAGGGTTAACATGATACTCGCATTTCTCCTGATCACTCTGAACTCCTGGAACTTGGAGCCGCTTTTACCACTTTCAACATCAAATCGAGCCTCAAGTCCAATGCGCCCAGCTCTGCCATGACCTTGGACTAAGCGGACCAAGCGAGCGGACCAAGCGGAAAAAGAAGGAAACAGATTCCGTCTGCAACTGCCCCAGATCCCATGCAACAAAAAGGGCTCTCCGAAAAATCACTTTCATCGAAAAAAAATACATAAAGCAGTGTTTAATATACATGGACACAAGGTCTATACAAATCTATATACTATTTCTGGTAAATGTAGAAGATGCTTTCAGTGGGATCCAGCTCCATCTGAGTAGAAATCACATTTTACATCTATTGGGATAAAGGAATCAATGTTCCCATCAGGGTTTTGTTCAAGAGTAACAGTTGCAGCCAGTGATCGGCAAATCAGCAACTGTTCTTTTGTTCCACCCAGTGCTGTTATTTTTGTTCGCCCTTCCGCTGGGTCATGGGCATCGTCCACATCATCATCATCATCATCATCATCATCATCATCATCATCATCATCATCATCATCATCATCATCGTCCTGGACGACGACAACAATAAAAACAAACAACAAACTCCAACATCAACACAAACTGCGTTAACAGTGATGCCTTGAGAGCCCTTCCCACAATTCCGATCATTCTACAACAACTCACAATTGTCCAATTTGTTACTTTCTTCTAATGAAGCATAAAGCATAATCTGCACCCGGTCACTGAAGATCACTGATTGACGGTCTGATCTACAAATAAAACATGGAGCCACAACGCTTTGGGTGAAGCTTTGGTCCAGATCTGCAAAGCGCAGAAGCAAAACGCATAAGCCAGAAGCTGTTTGAGTTTCAAAGTTGTCTGAGTTGCGCATGTTTTCCTCGCAGCTGCTCCATGCCCACAGATTCCCTGTGATCTCCCATTGGGAGTGCTGACATGGCATGCCATGAGATTCCAAACGAAGCTGCATTTCGCACTGCTTCAATTCACATGACTGCAGCTTCGCAGCTCATGTGCAATACAGTCGAGAATAGCTATAGCTGCTATAGCTATTGAACAGCTATTGAACAGCTTGAACAGCTACTCAGCTCTTTGCGTCTTTGCGTTGCAAAATCGCAAAACGCTTTGACGCTTTAAATCTCTGACTGTCCACTGCATCACGCAAGAACTCTCCCACCAACTCTCAGAGCGGACTCTATCCCTAAACTCTTGGACTCCACATGTTTACTCATCAGTTTTCTGGGTTGACTCGGTTGTAAATGATTTTTTTTCTGTAAGACTGTAAAGGGTCAAGTTTTCTGGGAGAACGAGCTCGACTTACCGAGGTGCAGTGAACACTCCCTGAACAGCCTGGTTTGTACAGAATGACAAGGTGACTGTGCGGCACATGCGGCACATGCCAAAGTCCTACAGCCAGATCCATGTAGACAACCAGAATGTTTTGTGAGCTTATCTGCCAAATTCAACACTAAGTCAAGTTGCCAGCTTTTCCACTTTCCAGCTGCAGACTTTGCCATATTGTGCAATCCTACAACCTACTGACTTGTCTGACCTCGTCTGACATTGCAGCCTACTGCTGCTTTGAATTCCAAAGCCTTTTTGTGAAAGCTCCTGAGCTTGACAAGGCAACCCTCGAGCATCTACCCGTACTAGGTACTGATTTGCTTTGGGCAATCCCCAGAACATGTATGGCATGTCTGTCTTTATGTCTCTATCATTGGTATTGAACCAATGCACTGTCCTACTCTATATCATCATCAGTTCTGTCGTCATTCTATATCATTATCATTCCGATTACCTGTGTCATTGTTTTGTCATCATTCTGATTATTGACATGTGTAACATATTGTGATATGACTGATATGATGAAATCTGAAATCTGTATCCTATTTCAATGTATTTCATATTTTGATCACTTAGGATACAGCTTTACGCCTGAGCTCCTGACACAGAGCCGAAGACCTGGGCCCAAGGGAAAGACATTGCATTGACATTGGACTCATTGGACTTGAAGATTTTGGAGATTTGGAAATTGCGTTTCAATTGGAGATTTTGGACTTCTTTTCGGAGATTTTGGGAACTTGAAACGGACTCCGAAGCCTGGTCCTTCGATGCATTCTTGGGCTTCCTGGACGTACCTCACGAAACCAGGACACAAGGACAACTCGCCACCATTTCTGCGGACTTTGCAAAAGCGTTGGACAAAGTAACAGCAAGTAACAGCATGTAACCGTTTGCAGCCAAGAGACAAATGAATCATAAGGATAATGATAATTAATGATACTGAACAATGAATAATGAATGAAATGGAGACCAAATGGCACACAATGGGTGAACTCTGAACGAGAGATTTACCAACGGAAAAAAAGTGTTGGACCTGCACCGCTGGGATCACTCACGTCTGCAACATCTTTTGCAGGAGCAGAAACCAGAATTTCTGCAACATCCTCACACAAAAAGAACTGAAAATGGACCCAAAATAAAACTATCAGAAAATCCATATCAAATCCCATGTCCAATCCTGTCTTTTCATATGTTTGGCCCCTCCAAAACCAATGCCTGTGCATCTTCCCTTCCTCTCCTGAGCCTGGTCGCATCCAGAAGCCAGTCGATGCACGTGCTGGCGTCAGCAAGGTCGGAAAGGATAAACGCGACATGGGCGATCAACGCTTTTCCAAAGTTGTTTTTGGAGTTTTGACAACTCAACGGTGAGGAAACGGAATCATTGATGATATCTGCATAATATATCATGTAATCTTGTATGTATTGTCGATGTTGTGAGCAAGTCAGGAGAAAAGTCCTACGGAAAAGTGAACATTGCAGGCATATTCATGCTTTCCAGCAAGCTTCCAAGCGAAAAGAATTACCAAATATGCTGGACTTAGGCCAAGCGAGTCTAGATGAGTCTAGTGTGCAAACTGCCAAACACAATGCCCAGGCTGACTGATAGCGGTGTCACCGTCATCACTCCAGGAGGATCAGCATCACACCTGGTGAAACTCATTGACCGGAAAAACAAAACCCACCGAAAGTCAGACTCTCTTTGAGTCTTGTCTGGAGAATGTGCATTAACATGCATTTACCGATATTGACCACTGTCATTCTGTCAAACTTGCATTTGCATCTGGCATACATGGCATACATGGCCATTGTGGCCAATACATCTTGAGCACCTGATGCTTGCCATCCCATGCTGCGCGTCCACAGCATGAAGAACTCCAGGGTAGATCTGCCCGTCATATTCAACCTGCACAACTTGCCGTCAGCAATACATCAATGGAAGCGGCCAAGGCTTGCCTCCACTCGCTCTCCGAGCCGCAAGGAAGATGAGCAAGCGCGAGAGACCTGCAACCAGCCAACGGCGTTTCATTGAGAATGATCCTTGTTGCCAACCGAATAAAATCAATCTTAAACTGTTGCATGGATCTCATTTCTGCGGTTACCGCATGGTCAGAATGTCTTGAAATCCAAAAAATCTGATGCCTAGCCTAGAACAACTATATTAGCTCTTGTCGTGAAAAAAAACTGGTGAGATCTTCTGTCCCTCAGCGAGACCCATCTTTGCCTGCAACGCTTCTCGCGTTGGCCATGCGGCTACGAGGATCCCCTGCAAGATTTTTCAGAATGAAATCACCGTCGATCGTAACGTTGTAGCAATTCTGAAATTTCTGCAAGCCTGGGTCGAATCTCTGTGCGACAGCAAAACCTGACATTCTGAGCATCACTAGCATCACACTCCATGAATTGACATCACTAGCATCACTAGCATCACACTTTAAACTCGCCAGGTCGACGGAGGGTTCAGCAATTCCAGAAGCTGCGAATTCCCCCGCGATGAGACTCAGGTGGAAGGTGCACTGTTTCACTTGCACTGTTTCACTTGCACTCTACATCTGTTCTTGCACGTTTCACAATGTGCAAAAAGCATCAAAAGGTAGCAAACAGCAAGCTTGCCAAAAAAAGGAATTTGCTCGAACTGACAAACACGGGCAAGCTGATTCCAGAGATCCTGAGATCCAGACTCCCAACCACAGAGGAAGTGAAGCACAGCAGCTGTGTCCACCTCCGGCGGAAGATGTATGAATCAAGCATGATTCATCATGATTTCTCATTTGGAACAAGTTGTATCAGTTATATCATTTGTGTCGGTAGCTCACAACATCTCGTGATCAGAAATCATCGTAGCCAAGCTTTGAGAACTCATATCTGGCATTTTTCGGCCTTTCCTGTGCTGCGAGTCGATGCCAGCAAATTCCGCAAAGGCTCCTTGCAGCATCTGTGTTTCTGCGTCTTGATTCGATCGCTCTTTTCGAGCCGTCTGTGGCATGCAACCTCTGCGAATCTCTGCTCATTTCGTCTAATTTTGATTCATGCCCACTGCAAAAATAACGGAAAACAGGAAGAGAACGAAGAGGTCGACACAACGGAAGACGCTGCCAACACATCCAATCGTTGAGCCGTTGAGCCACCCTGCTCGATGCTCTAAAGGAGCAGTCAAAAGTAGCCCAGCCTAAAGCAGTCAACATTTTTGGTCTCTCGATCACAGCTTTCACGCCAGAGAAAACAGGTCAAACGCCAAGGATGTGCCAAGTCAGAGTCACCGGGAAGATGCAGAGACACAAAGCCGTCAGGTTATTCGATCGATAGATAGATAGATAGATAGATAGATAGATAGATAGATAGATAGGATATCCATCATACACATTCTTAAGAGAAACAAATTGGAGCTCGGGGAGCTTAGCGTCACTGGCGAGTTTTGAATAGTTTTGAGCAAACGATTTTCATCACTTCCGGATAAGGCTGCAGCCACGGACAAGGGCCACTGCACCACTCTGTGAAGGTGAACCTTCCTGCCACCGATTGGAACCTGGCAGATGCAATGAAGATATGAAGGAAAAGCGTCCCAGAGCTTGGGACACGGATGGAACATGGAACTTGGATGCTTGGATGTCTGATGCCTTCTGCGTGTGACTCTGGCAATCCTAGTCTATGCATCTCTCTGCTGCGTGCCTAGGTCCTTTCATGCAAAAATAGTATTGATCTGTAGTTGGCTGTGCTCACCGAAACCAAGGACTTACAGACATGCATGCAAAAGATGCACAAAGGTGGGCCTCGAAACCCACGTCAAAAATCTCAGACTCGCTGAGATCCACAGTCCCAGCAAGCCACTGCAAGTCGTGGCAGAACGGTCGCAAGACTTCACTGATTTCCATTTGCATCTTGCTCCAATTACTCCATTTACACAATGTTATTTGCAACATAAAAACTAAAAGCCTCATTCTTTCATCTTCACTGCATTGCATGGGCATCTTTGCATGCCTTAAACAGGCGCTGAAGCTCTTGTGCTCGGGGTTCCTACGAGCAAGAAAGCATGCGAATTCGACGTTTGGACCGAATTGAAAAGGCAAGCATGAGTCAATGAGAATGTGTCGCTGAAATCTAGGTGGATCCTCCAGAATGGCAGGCAAAGCTGAACTGGTCGCTGTGTTTGAACTGCAGTTCGCTGCCTGTCGCAAACAACCAGGTACTCTCGAACTCAACGCAAAAGGCAAGTCTACACAGTAAAACGGAACGACGCAACCCCTTTCGAGCAGCAACGAAGCACCTTCAAACGCAGTCGCAGCTGCTGGACCTTTTGCAACAAGACAAGAGTCCCTGCGGTATGAACATGCAACATATATGTACTATTTGATTAAATATCTATATATTGTATAATGTATATACGGATATATATAAATCCGCCGACCCGGGTCGGCGTGCACAGCTTCTTTTCTTATGTAGCATCCAAAATTTTGTCACAAGGTGCCCATCCAAAATCCCCAGTCCAAAATCCAAAATCCAAGATCCCCAAAATCCAAAATCCAAAATCCAAAATCCCCAAAATCCAAAATCCAAAATCCAAAATCCCCAAAATCCAAAATCCAAAATCCCCAAATTCCAAAATCCAAACTTTGCACATAAAGATCTGCTACATAATGTTCCAAAAATCCAAAATCCAAAATCCCCAAAATCCCGNTCATTGCTATGAACTTTTTGGCGCAAATTAATGTGGATTACCCGGGTCGGCGGCCACAGGCGCCAGCCTGTTTTAAATATAATATATACATATTATATTATCGAGGTAACTCACGGAGCTTGAAAGAGTAGGGAGACGGTCTAGGCTGAGACAGTCAGAATCTCAAACTAAAAAAGGGAAACTATTTGTTATATTTGTTTCTGAAGTTTGAGTAGGATTCATAAACATTCAATCTCTCTCGCTTTTTCTGTGTGTACTCGGTTCTAACATTCCGCATTCCTTGATGCATGCGATGGGTTGGTTCAAAACATTTCATTCTCAATCCAAAATGCCAGTCAGCTTTGAGAATTCAGCCGACCTCGATCTTCTCAGCTCTTAATTCAGCTTGCAACTCGAGCGCCTTTTAGGAAGAAATGATTGTAATCGAGTGAACCAGGGTTCGTGAGAATTGAACTGCTCAAGTGGGTCAATGTCTTACTATGTAGGCGAAACCGGTTCAAACCAAAACTCAGAAGTTCTTGCGACCGACTCCATCGCACCTCATTGCAAAGCTCTTCATACTCAAGTTGGAAAGCCTGCGAAATGTTCCACACTGCAACAAGGAAGACCTAAACTGCTTGGAAAGCCTAGACTGACTTGACAATGCAAGAATCCGGCAGTCTGCTTTTGAGAATTCTTCCGACTTGACTGAACAAATTACTCGCGGGCCTCCTCAGCCATGCTTGCCTGCATTCCCAACCCTTATTGCATTTCTCTTTTTGGGTGCTTGCTTAGACTTCTCCCTTCTATCTTGTCAGTCTCATTTTAGTCGTGTCTCCAAGTCACTTTTCCATTCCATTTAAGGCACTTTCTTTTCAACATCGAAAGGTGCAGCTAGACGATGCTACATGACTATCTCGACATATCTCGACATCTCCATGTGCTCCCTTTGCCACACCTCGCATGCCATGAGGCCATCCATCCTTGCGAGTGAAATGACTCAGGTGGGTGACCCGGCTGTCCTTGAGCCAACCACACTGTGAACAGAGCTTGGTTTCGGAGGTACTCAACAGGATCTTTCGAACTCCGATCAAGCTACACTGGCCAACCCAAACTTGACTCAGCAGACCACCATGACAAAAACAACAAAAGAAAGTAGCAAACGATGAAACAACATGAAACAACTAAACAACAGACATACAGAGACATCCTAAATAACAAATGCCCTCCATTGCAGTACCAGTAGCATTGAACAGCTATGGTGACTCGTGCTATCTTGATAGAAAGGGAAAGCGGAAACCTTTTTCATCCTTTTTCTCTCAAATCAAAATTTATTTTGATTTCTGTGAGACTGTTTCATCCGAACAAAACAGCACCAATGGCTCAAATGCAATGGTGGGCAGTCTCTGTAGTGAGATAGTGTCGCTTTCTTTGGATGGGATTATTGACAACAATTCGGATGCCTTTTGCATTTGCACACTATCTTTTTCAAGCGCAAAGGTCAGTTGAACATCTCTCTCCACATGCTTTTTGCATGCTCTGCTCTCTACACCTTGGGATGCGTTGGATGGGTTCATCCGTTTGATCGGGTTGATCTCTCGACGCAGAAACCTGTAGAAATCCCATTGACTTCACAGGTGCACCGTCAGCCAGGGCATCATAGAGACGCGCGTGGAGAGATCTAGGGAGATCTGCGGAGATCTCGAAGTGTACGACAATGGACCAAAGTTCAGCTACGACGCGCTCGCGTCACTGGTGTTTGCCAAACCAGCTCGCTCTAAGACTTCGGGAGGGAGACTCCTAGAGAAATTCGTTTTCACACGTTCAAATCCTTCAAAGATTTTCAAAATGCTTTCGCCAGCAAGAGTTCTCTATTGAGAAATGTCCTGACTGCAGCTCGCATTCGGACTTTCGCCTCCTGAGAGACTTTCCAACGTCAATTTTTTTCAAGTTCCTAAGATTTCGTGAATCTATCGCAACTCGTGTGACAACTTCTTCAAGGCGCAATTAACAACAGCTGTCTGAAAGATTCTATTGCATGCTTTGAGCAAGTGCAAGTTTCCGGCCTTAAAGTGACGAAATAAGTTGCAACTATTTCAGGCCGTTTAGGATCTTTGTTTGCAGCTCTGTGAGCAGCTTCTCCTGCGACTTGCCTTCACGTTGCAAAGCAGCAGCGCTGGCAACCTCGGCACGCATTGAGTCCACCTCTTCTTTCGCAAAGAACATGACAGTGAAAAAAGCGGTATTCATGCTGTTTTCCATATTTTTTCCATGTTTTTTGTCTGTGCTTTGATGTTGATTGCCACACCGAGTCCTGCCACCTCAGGGATTTTGAGAAGGTAGGCCAAAACTGTCTTCTCTTTGACCTGAACAAAAGATAGCAAAGAATAGACTGAATAGACTGGATACACTGAATAGATGCGAAAGTCAGAAACATAGCAGCGACGGTGCGTACACATGATTCCAAATGGAGCTGAAGCCAGGAAAGCCTCTGGCCTTGAAGTCCACAATGTCCTCTGCCATGGACCTTGCCTCGTTGCCGAAGCAAAACCGAGGTTTCAGAGCACCGAGGCTCTCAACTTGAGCCGAGAACTGAGAGAACCAAAAAGGGCCAACGCTCGCAGAATGGACAGCGGATGGAATCGAATCGGCATAAGCATCGTAGAAGTGGGAAAAAGATGTCAATTCTATCAATGAGTGACCTTGACCAACGGTCAATTCAAATTCAAACTGTGAATTCTGGGAAATATTTTTGAGATGCAAGGGTCTCATAGGACTTTCAGGAAGAAAACCACAAAAAATAGCCGAGGTCCAGAGCCTTTCCTCCCACAAAAGCTCTGCTGTCTGTGCTGGGGCAAAAGTGATCGAGAGATAGAAGCGAAACACGAAGCTGATGGGCACAACGATCAATGTTTCTGCGCTGATTTGCTGGTATAAAAATCAGCATCTGGCCCCGTGAAACGAACACTCAGATTCCATTGCAGACCTTTGAAGCGCATCTGAAAATGGCTTTGAGTCATCCAAGCACTCTTGTCCAATCTGCTATCCCCAGCAACGCCATGTGACCAACCACTCCATTTGTCCATCAAGCACCAGACCTCGCTGCCAGCATTTCATCAACATCATCGGTGGAAGCTCCTGCTGCCATCAGCAACAATGCAGCCTGCACGAGACCAAAACTGTGTGCTTCAGAACTTGTCCATTAAGGGTAAACTCCAGCTGTGACCACTCCTTGTGGGGAAGACTCCCCTTCATTGACACGCCTCCATTTGCTTTTGCTTGGCATCTTGTTCCTTGCTTTTTGCCTGCTAGTCAAATCAACAATTGCAGGACCAACAATCACGAACACAAACTGTCAGAGGTGGACTCCAAAAATATGTTCGACCCATGAAAAGTTTAGGACACTGGATAAAAAAATGTCATGCCTTTGAGGGCTTTCACCGATTGACTTGAGGGAGTTCCACAAACCATGTAAGGTAGATGACTGGCTACCCCCAACTCCCACACGTAGCTTAAGCAAAAGATCCGACGTAATGTTGAGCCAGGATCTCTAAATCAATCGAATGCTGTTTACTTTTGGTCTTACCTTAGTAGCAAGCTGTCGCTTTTCCCAGGTACCCGCAAAAAAACAAACGCGAGGTTAGTAATTCGGGATAAAGCATGTGTGTATAAGTAAATCTTATAGATGGTGCAAGTAGAATAGTAGTGATATATGAGGATGAGGAGGAAGAAGATAAAACTGATAGTACTGATGGTAATGATTTTCAACGTGCCATTTGTTCCACCAGTCGCGATGCCCCAACTGGCCTCGGAGTCGCGTCTGCGAGACCAAGGCATTCGAGATAAACGAGCAATGATCGACCTTGCCACCGTGCCATGAGGCAGCCATGCGCTACAGATCTGTCATGTAATCATACAAAATCATATGCAGGAAAAAAAACGTTGGATTTTCCCTGAAATCAAGGCCTTGAGCTTGGATTTCTCTCAGGTGCCTTGTGCCACGTAGATCGAAGATCAGGAAATGTAAGAAATTATATAAGCTTTTGTGTAGATACTATCATATTAAATAACCTTATAGTACAAAAAATATACATGCTGAAATGCTTTCTGATTTGCTTTTGTTACATTTGATTCAAGCTTTCAGCTAAAAAGGACCAAATTACTGAGGATTTGCCTTGCAAATCCTAACATGGCCTCACTTTCCACCGCTTTGCTGGAAGTCTTCTCTTTCCTCCTTTCCTTCAAAGGCTCCTTTCCGAGTCTGGTAAAGTATCCGCTGTTCGATGTGTTCGATTTCCTTACACGACATGCACATCATGCCCATGGCATCGACTTTGTCGCGCAGGAAACGTTCTGTGTTGTGGGGAGTTCAGATGTGTTTCTTTGAGTTTCAGCACAAGTCCTGGAGTATCTTGCCCAGGCGATAGAGGGCCTGACATCGCATTTGCACAAACATGGCTTTGGTTTACTCCGCTATCCTCGGCTCGCAGCCCCACCTCTGCACGTTGCTGACGGCTAGACTTGTCCACAGACCTACAAAAAATAGAAAAATACAAAAAGAAATGCGAAATGCAAAGACATAAAAGGCATAGACTCCAACACTCCACTCTTCCTGAGATGTCGACATATCGCGGAGGACCTACGGGAGCGGGATTGACAAAAGGACACACATAGAGTCATATGAGTCGTATGAATTCATATGTCTTTTAAGCCTCTTCATATGTTTCAGCCAAATGAAAAAGTCCCATAAAGTGACAAAGTATGACAAAGTATGACAAGCTCCTTGCAAAAACAAGCAGTTCGACATGCTGACATGCTGGATTGACGGGAAACAGCTGAGTTCACCACTCTTTGCATGACTTTTGCAAGAGTGTATTCAATGTCAATGGCAGTGACTCTCCATAGCGTATCGTGAAACAAAGGCATTGTGTCCTGGCATAAAGACTTTGAGGGATTTTCAGGGTACAGTGTAGCGCATAAAAGAAGAGTTGGCGAAGACCGACTCGTGGGAAAAAGAAAAAGAACAACTGGAACAAAGATCAACAAAATCAAACGTACATAAGCAGCACTGTAGAATTTCCTACAGAGGTACCTTACAAATACTGTTAGATGGGTTCGTTTTTTTGAAATAATTTAAATAACGACAAGAACAAAACACACACTCGGAAAAAAAACAATTGTATAACGACTCTCCAACTTTCCACGATCTCATGTCATGCAATGTCACTTGATGTCGTCTGTCACTCTGCACAACGTTCACAACACGTCGCACATGCGGCCGAACCTTGAAGGCTTCCGCCATTTCGGCCTCTTCACCTCAGCGATGCGAGTTAGAAGTTAGAAACGAAAATCATATCTTAAAAAATCAAACAAAAAGACCTTGCAGTATGAACTTCTTCGGTTTTTCTGGTTCATAGGACCCAGGTAGGATTCACAGGGCTTTTCATCCCATCCATTTCATCTTCCTGAATGGTCTATTTAACAGAATTGCAACAATCATGAGGCTTTTTCTGGGAGCGCTGCTCATGTGTTCCCAATGCGTCTTATTACTATGAAACTTGTTGAAACGTCATCTGCCAACATGTTCTCGATAAGTTCGTTTACGTTTTCACAGGAAGCCAAACCTGGCGCCCAGGAATCCTCTGTGGTGTTCTCCTGCAACTGCAGTAACAGCCAATCACGGGGTTTGTTTTGGGATAAACGTCTCTGCTCATGCCTTTTCTCCAACTTCTTTCACCAAAATGCTTCACTATTCAAAGGTTCTTAGTCAATCATAACTTGTGCACACTTTTCACTAAGTTTCATAAAGTTGGCGGTATCCATACCTTTTCTATGTGCATTTGGGGGCTCCTTCTCCTTGGCACCTTCCGACGATGATCCTGCGCAAAAAGTACAGTGGAAATGCACAAAAAGTCGAAGTGCCACAACATCTCTTCATCTTGAGCTGCTTCACCTTTCCTAACGGCCACATTCTCTCTCAAGTTCAATCCACCAGCCTCCATTTGGTGGATCTGTTGGAATGGTAGGGTCAGGATTTGGATCCTGGCTCCCAATCTCACTGCAAGATTTGGTTGCGACTTCCAATGAGAAGAAACTCAGTTGCATCACTTGCATCACTCCTTGAACCTAAGACATTTGCTTTCGCCCGTCCAACCTGTCCTCTACCACAATGAGATTCTCAGCTTTCAGCTTTCGTGGTTGGCCTCCATCCTTTGCCGGGACAAATGCATCATAATCCAAATAGCAAACCCTATGGAATCGTGTCGAATCATGGCAAGGATACGAATTCTGATGCAACAAAAACAATTGATGTACTTCAAATCTACCTTGTATGCTTGCAAACACTCAGACTCTTGCACTCAGGTGTACCACATACCGACCAGATTCCTCTTCGAAGCATTCGATGACTCCAACCTTTATGCGACCATGCGTTTTGTCTAAACAAACAAACTAAACACTGTCCAAAAGAGGACGAAATTGACCCCTCGCAGAATGCAGGACTTGACGCTAGTATGGAAATTGTAACACAAAAGATGAATGCAAAAAAAGTGCAGAATACACGCTACAGAAGAGATACAAGCGTCTTTAAAAAGGCCTCGTTGTTGAGCTCTACATTGCTCCTTCAGATGGAACCATCCGAGTGTTCCGAAGAAAACCGTTGGCGACATCTGTGACACGACTGTCTGAAAGTCAAAGGATTCGGGGTCTGGGACTTTGCAAAGTTGACAAAGGAGGAACATGACGACAAGACATGGCAAGGCATAGCAAAATATTGGAACAAGATGTGACAAAGAAAAATACAAGATAAGATGAGCATCAAAAAGAGCATGACATTGGCAATTTGATGCTAGCTCGCAGCCTCAAGTTGCAAAGCATGACAATGGTGCCAGGTCCATACACCTTTCAAGCATTGCTCAGACTGATCACGCTGTACAGAGCGTTGGTTCCCACTCCCTCGGCACCACTTTCTGACTCAATCCGCTAAAATTGTACCGAAATTACTGCGATACAAAACATCAGATCTCTTGTTGCCGTGCAAGGGTGTGATATATCTGCGGCCTGCCTTGTTCGTTGGCATACCTTGTGTTTTCCACGTTTCAGCAGGATACTGACAATTCCACAGAAATGAACCTTTAGCAAACGATGCTACGATAGATATCTGCGAATGTTCCGCCAAGCCAAGTCTTTGGCTGTTTGGTGCACGACTGGACGCCTGCAACGATCTGCAATGTTTGGAACACTGTGGAACGCCAAACGTGAAAAAACGCGGACGAAACGTCAAAGGCAGCAGCCTGTGAGAGTTTAGGATCTGCAGCGTTTTGTGTAGCACCTTCAGATTTCAGACTGAAGTTTTCAAAGCTGCTCAGCAGCTACAACTGTTGTGCTCTCTCTGACAATTTCTGTTTCTGGCCTGATGGTGCTTCGTGTGTTTCGGATCGAGTTGACTCCTCTTTCTCTTCAGAGGCTTGAGAGCCTTGAGAGACTTGAGAGCCTTGAGCCCCGGCGGCTTCGCCATCTTTGGACTCTTTGGCCTCGCCCTTGTCATCCTTTTCGGCCTTTTGCTCGGCCTTTTCAGCCTTTTCCTTCTCTTTTTCCAGCTTTTTCCTGGCTCTTGTGGGCGAAAGCACTTTGGAAGCTGCAAACATCTACAGAAGAATAAAGCATATTGATTTTGCAAATCTTTTCGCGCAATCTTTACAGTGTTTTTACAAGAGGCCAGCGCAGTGCAGCACCTCCGTTTTTCATTTGAATATCCTATCAATTTCAAAAACAATATAATATATTCAGCACTTTGCACCTGGCCTGTGATTCATCAAAAATACTGCTTGACAGAGAAAGATAATTTGGTCTTAGTATTCTATGTATTAGTTATATTTGCATCAAAAAAGGTGAGTCCATTGGAAGTTTCATTTTTAGTGTGAAAATTGGGTCTAATAAACAAATGTCGTGTGGTACATGTTTTGCTTTGATAAGGGCTTTGATAGGGAATCTGTAGTAAACTTTAAATATTGTATTGTAGGAGCCCAGCTATCAATGACATGAAAACATATTCAGCAGTGCTTTGAATTGGATCTAACATGATCTAACCCTAATCCTGAAAACAAAGATTGATTCGCTTCACAAAGTCTTCAACAGAAAACATAAAGTTCAGGAAAATATGACAGCAAAGAACATGCCATGGTTGTATTGTATATTGACATTGCAACAACTCTGCCTTGGCAAGCCGTTTTTTAAAACATGTTTTCACAGTGCATAAAACTGCTTCTGAATCACGGGAAATATGTTTGAAAGAAATCTGGGCAGGCAGGTGCATATACTTACGCAAATTCCATTGTAATAATAGTACGTAATAGAACAACAGATATCTGCTGCGTTTCTAGGTGTACAAAAATCAGCAAATGGAGCGGTTTTGTTTGTGTGTGCCGCGCATTTATCATGTACTACAAAAGTGTATTCGTTGTTTATGTTTTTGCAATGTCCCTAAGTCAGAGTCCATAGTATCAAGGCGCATTAGATATGATAATTTACTTGATTACGTATGTGCTTTATTGATACCAAGTAAACAATCATAGTATCTGAAAGAACGGTGAATAGTACAGTAAATACCAAAGGATGCTTTGGTGATGACCTTTCGTGTCTCTACTTTCAGCAAGGACATGCCCTGAAAACACACAAAATGAAGCGGAAAAGCGCACTTCTCAGTGGTTTTCACGATGCTGTTCACAGAGATGGCCGTGCGTCCTGATGCTGTTGCACTTGCTCAATTTGTTCCATTGACTTTATTTCTTCATACTGGTTGCCATCATGCAGACTGATTCAGGTGTCCTGCAGCAGCTGCAAGCTCGCCTTTGGACTTCAGCAAGTGGGCCTGGTTTCCATCTCCAAATCCGACTCGTGAAGTTTCACATGTCTACTTGGAAAGCCTCCAAGGAAAAGGACAAGTTGTTCCTGCGAAGCTTATTTGAATGGACATTTGAAGTTTGTAAATACTCTGCCCATTCAAGTCTCGTTTGTTAATTCAAGTCTCGTTTGTCTCGGAGCCACACCTGCGCTTCCATTTTGGCCGAAAGCCTTCGCAGGGCGCTCCCAGCCAACCACCTGTGCAAATGGGGCCCAAAATTCAACAAATCCAACGAACAAGAGGATCCTACAAAAAGTGAAGCAAAGTGACGTTCCCAGACTCTGATCAATTTAGGATTTCAGTTTAAATCCACAAAAAATAGATATTGATACATATTGGTTGGTGTGGACACCAAATCCTCAAACATGCGATTTTCCCTGGACCAACATCATGCATGGATCTGCTCAAGGCTCTGACTGTTGAGCTCCATTGCAATAAAGCCATCCGATATGGTAAAGCATCTCCATGCCCGAGGGCACCTGTGATCAAAGTGAAGGCAAAGGCATGATGGCATGTAGGTCTTTGTGTGGAATATGTATACATATGTATGTATATATATACACATCTATATGTATACACATTATATCGAGTAATGTTTATATGTGCATCAGTCAAATGCCAGTAACATGCTCATGTTGCTTGTTGCTTCAGAGTAAACAAAAATACACTATGCGCTTCAAGTGTGATGTGAAGACATAAGTAGGTTTTAAAGTTCTAGCACAAAAATGACAGTAACAACAGAAAATTCTGGCAACGCAACAATAACCAATAAGATCCAATGAGTATAGTCTGTCAAGTATGTGATTTCTCTGCGCGCTGCTCTGAATAGCTAACCCTACTGTGGTCCCACCCTTGAGTGTCAGAATTGCTTTTGGGGTATGGCACAAATGCAATGAGATGGCCTGGGATTGTGTGGGAAGCATTCTATGTCCGCATGTTGTGCTTTCATACAACGAAGATCTTATTTTCACTTGATGCGTCCAAAAAAAAATGCCGAATCTTTGAGCCTTGGCCAATCGCTTGGCTTCTGATCTGCATTCAGCTTCCCACTCCTCTAAAGCCTTAGAGACCCAGGCATGTCGAAACCCCTGCTCCTTCAAAAAGTACAACTGAAGGTGAAGAGGTTTCTGTCTAAAACACAAATGACTTAACAAATGATGAAAATCCAACAAAAAAAATAGCAAAAAATCGTGAAAAAAAAGGTATCTTAATAAAAGTTTTCACTAAAAACGCCTGCTTCCTCTTCTCTGGAGCTGCTAGCACAACTGGGTCGAGGCCTCAGTGGGATACTTTTGATGTCTGACATTCAGCATTTCAACATCGTTATAGAAGTTATATATGTTGAAGAATAAGTTATACTTAACAGTTATACATAAGTTATACCAAAAAAAAATCATCATAATTCTAAAATGCTTAAGGAAATGATGGTTTTGATGGTTTTGAGATGTTGTGATTAACAGCTGTGAATAATTCATGCTGTTGCCGTTTCATCGCCTTTGGTCAATCTCAGGGTCTCTGACGCTTTGCCAGTTCAACAGCACACTGCACTTGCCGGCGTCTCTCCAACCCCTGATGGGGAAAGCACAACCATGTGTTTTGTGTTTTTCCATGCCCTTTACAGCACTCGAGCGCTAATAAGACGGCCTGCATTCGCTTGTGCGCTCGAGTTACCTGAACATTGAGAAACATTGGAATCGGAAGGGAGCCAAGATGAGCCAAGGAAAATCCGGAGATTTTTCGACAGCTTTGACTTTGTGGCACCCTGAAATACCTACCCAAGCCTTGAGGATGTCCAGCTGTCCAGAATCCTCCTCCTCCGCAGTGATGATTTCTCGCAGCATGGACCTGCCACAGAAGTGAGGACGTCGCTATGTATTTATAGACATTGGTATTCTACTCATGTGAAGTTGTTGGGATCTCAAGTGTTCAAAAGCATCGCAACATTGAATGTTTTGGATCTCTAGACAAAGGTATCAAAATGAAGTCTCGCTCCCGGGGCCAAGGTGCCCACTGCACATCTGTATCGATGTCTTGCGCCAAACGCAATCTTCCCACGTACCTTCCCAAACACCAAAATACCATAAAACACCACACTCCAAAAGCCAGCCAGAAAACGCTGGAATATGCTTTCTTGAGATTCTAGTACTATATCTGGTTTGTATTGGTTTGTATTGGTTTGTCTGGTGGTTTCTGGTGTGTCACAATCCCTGAGAGCTGGGCGGCTCAAAATGATGAGTACCAAAAAGCGCTGCGAAGAAAACCACCGGCCTCGAATCGGAATCGACGACGAAAAAAGACGTTGGAAAGCAAAGGCTTAAAAGAAAAAACAAAATGCTTATGAAGCTTGAAAGTTCTTTCTTTCAAAATCCGATATTTCAAGGAAAAAAAACCTTGTGACCTGTGTTTCACTTGAGCTCTCGAGAAGTTACAGGTCCAAGAACAGGACTCAATCTTTGGCAAGTTCGCTGCGGCTGTGTCCTGTGGGGCATCAAGACTTCCTCTACATACCTCCAGAGAAATGGTGCTCAGGACATCGTGTCTGAAAAGGGGTGATGAACAGGAGCTCTTTACTTTCTTCCACTCAATATATCAATATATTTCATATAAACTATACATTGACTATGATAAATAATCTGCCATTACTTACACTTTATAATATGTATCCTGTCAGTCTCTCACATCGCCTTCAGTCTCTATGCAAGCTTGTACGGTGCAAACATGTGAAATTGTTCAATGAAATGATGGTCACAGAAATGATGTTCTAATTGACCTGGGGATGTTCAATTTCCTCAGTTGCTTGGATCTGTCCTTGCCCAGCTCATCATATGCTCGCCTCGCAGTTGTCTGAGTTAGTTGGAAACCTTTTGAAATAAAATCACTAGAACAGCCGTCGGCTTTTTTGAATCTATGCCTTCCATTGGATAGTTTTGCAGTTATACAAACACACACATTTTTGCCTTCAAATCAAAACCTGGGGAACCAGTTTTGTTGCCCATCCATGCTTCAAGAAATAACGTTTGCTCGTCCGAAAGTGCCCGTAGCCTACTGAAATAAATGGGGTATGCCGGTATGCCTCACAACATCCCAATTCTTTCTGGATCTTTAAGAGTTGGTTGGAATTCGATCTTCGTCTTTGGCCTTCGCTCCTCATCTCCGAGAATTCGATACGCGTCGCTCACTGCCTGGAAAAAACACCCCCTGACCATCACGTCACTGAAATAATTATAAACAGATCTGGAATGGGGATCCACACTTGACACATGTCAGTCACACCAAAGGTTCAAAATGAGTCATTTCTGTTTGGTAAATGCAGTAATCATATTTACACCTCTCGTCAGAAGAAAGGAAGATTCTAAAGACTTGGCCACTTTGACAAAACATTGAAAACTCGCCAAAGCCTGGAATTTCTGTGTGGCTTCCGGGTCTGGATTCTTGTCCGGATGGAGGGCCTTGGGAAGGGCGAAAGCGGCGAAGCGGCGAAGCTTGTGGGGAAGCTTGCTGTGGGACGTCTGGAGTTCGGCAGCTGTTGCACGATTTGGAGGCTCCGCACAAGGCTCTTCTTGTAAAACGCCCTGCGGATCTCGGACTCCGCGGCCTCAAAGACGGAAAATGGACGCCATCCAAATGCAACAATGCATGGGTCCACCTCAGGAGGAACGCCAAGCAAATCGTAGAGCTCACGATGAGCCACCTTTCTTGTGGGTCTTGATGGCCTGCTTTGAGCCTCAGGCAGTTTGCATAAGCTCAGAAGCCCATGATATCCCATGATCTTCGTGTTTCGAAAGACTTTGTTTCGAGCATTCTCTTAGGCACCCATCATTAAATTCAAAGAAAAATTGACCCTTTGACCCTGACAAATCAAAGCAATCAGCAGCGAATTTACCGCCTCTTCATTGACTTCACTTTGACTTCCCAATACCTGACTGCGGAAAGCTCTTTCATTATGACGGAGACCAACAGCCGTTTCCGCAGTCTTGAGACAGTTTTCTCCCGTTTTTGGAACTTGTGTTTGTGTCTGAACTGTTCCACTCCTTTTGCTACACAGTCGTGGCTTCAGCCTTGACGTCTCTTGCAAATACTTTCAAAAATTTGTGTACATTTATACATTGTATACATACATGTATGTTTTTGCTTTTCTTGTGCTTCATGCCTCGGCAGCTTCTTCAGGTAAAGAATACCAATCCTTCCCACGAAAAGGGATGAGAATGAGTGTATAGCAACTTGCATATCATCTCCCAAAAGCATTGTCAAAAAATATATATAAATAACAAAATAGCACTGACAGTACAACTACATTGCATGAAGCAACGATGAAAGACTGAAAAGACCAAAAAGACTTTGGAAATTCTGTGGGCAGTTTGTCCTTCTCCCACTTGCGGGTTTCCTTGTTCCACACCTACCGCGGGTCTTTCAAAGCTGCCATGCTGTAAGGCGGCCACACCATGGATGTAAAACGATGTTTCTTCCGGTACATTCTTGTTTGCCTTTGAGACTTAGAAAGAATGAAGTCCATAATGCAACACTCGTCCAGCCTCTCCACGAGCTGTGTGAACAATTGCACCTGGTGTATTCACTACACCACGAACAATCTGGCCTGAGTACATCAAGGCCATCAAGCAAATCAAGTTGTCAAAACATGGAACTTTAAGCTACCCAGTACTGACCCCTGACAGTTGCCATGGAATTAATAAACTTTCAAAGCTCAATCTGAGACTCTGACCACTTCCAACAAGAGTACCCGCAACTGTGCTGCCAACACAGGTGGCTAAACCAGTGCCACAACCTTTGGCAAAGCCCTGCAAGGTGCAAAATCGTGCACTCAGCTGCTCAGCTCACTGAAATTTTCAACAACTCTTCACTGCTCCACTGCTCTGGCCGATCGCCTTAATCCCTCCTGTCTTGGCCCCAATGGCTGGCAACGTGACAAGCGAGGCCAAGCCAACACCAACACCCCTGTGCAGGTGACTAGACATGAGCGACTACGTGTCCCTTCACCATGCTGCGTTTCTGCATTTCATGCTCAATTTAAACAGCTATGTGACTATGTGAGCGAGCAAAGCGAGTGAGAAGAAACGGAATGTATTTTTGAAAGACTCGGCAATAGTTTGGATTTTGAAATCAATAAGATGAACCGATAGTCATATCATGTGAACTACCAGAGTGCAGCCATATGTGATGATGATAAGACACTTCAATTTCCCAATTTTGGTGTTCCAGCCTCGCCATTGTCTTCAAGCCGCTGGCAGTTCCAGCCACTGCATCCCTTGGTTTACGGACCGAGAAGATGGTGCCCACCGCAGCCTGCTCCAACAAGGACGCCACAAGGCTCACCGACGTCCCAAGAGCTCTCGAAACAAAATTGCAAAGCTTTCATGACACCCCCTGAATCCCTTCACACAACCTCCACGTTCATATGTGTATAAGTATAAAAACAACCTCCCAGAATGGCTTCTTTTTGTATCTTTTTTGTCCTTTTCTTGGGAGAAGGGAACAACTTATCTCAAGAATCAAAACACAATTCATACTGTGCATAGCAGTATCCAATCTGCACGCCTTAACCAACTCAAGCTCTGCTTGTTCTCGTTCCTGGAACAGATTGACTTGTGAAGCTACAAAGCTGCATAAAGCTGCACAGAGATGAAAATTTCCAAGTCCCACGAGTCCCACGCTGCTTGCTCTTGAAGTTGCAACGACAACTCCTGCAAAGGCATGAAAAGAAAAATTCTTTTTGGCATCAAAAATGCAAGTTAAAAATGTTGAAGATCATTTCACGTAGACAAACTTACATCGATTTCAGCATCTTGTATGCAAAGGACACTTTGCAACATCGGTTCTTCTTGCGACGCCACCTCTGCCAAAGATGCCTGCTCGGCATCATAAACCTCAGTATGCTAAGCTGCTAGGAAATGAACACTTCCAAAGTGTGGGTGGCCTAGGTCAATTGTGGAAGCTCACCAAACACCTTTTCATTCACCAATGCCCTGACTCTCTTTAAGAGGTCCAGTTTAAACCCTAAGTTATGATCTTTGCATTTGATTCAACGGATTTGAAACTTGACTTTGTCGTGACATTACGTAGAATCCTTGTCACTGTTGCGGAGTTAGTATTTCCCAGTGTGCTTAAACTCTAGTCGTTGTACTTGACTCTTCATAACTTTTGGCGCATACTCCCTGCATGTCTCTAGAATACTCAGAGAGGTGGCGCTCAGGGGCAATGTTCTGCAATACCAAATCAAGAAAACACAAAAATCTTTGAAAAACGGAAATGAAAAAATTAATTTTGTCCTGTTCTTTTTGTTTCCATGACTTTCGTCCTGTTTGTGGATACACCTGTTTCTCAGAAGGTATGTTATGGTGAAACTAAGTAAGGTGGAGTTGAACGTTCTTGGAATCTGGAGAAGGGACGCAGTGAAATTGAACTTGAACTGAGCGAATGTATCAAATGAAATCAAGATCTCCATCTTTTTGGTGAAGTCCCTACTGAATTTCAGCATCAACGTTGAGATAGTTTTCTCCCGAGTCTACGATTCGGAAAGGAATACAACAGAAGAAAAAGTCCCAACTTTAAACTTTTTTTCACCCCGTTGCTACCCAAGGCAAACAACAGAAATGCAACCTAGACACAACAACTTCTCCTTCATGTGACACCTGACGTTCAACCACAGAAGTAACGTTGGGGTATCGAGCATCAGGTATCACAACCTTCCCCAAAGTCACAGCTGAGATGTTCCAGAACCTCACCTCTCCGGTGTCGTGCGTATCAAACGCCATTGGTCGGTGGTGTCCATTGAACAAGCAAGAAGGCACTGACTAATGCAACCTATTGCAGGTGTCTGCATTTGATGGTGTTGATGTCAAGATCTGCAGCAAATGACCTACCAGTTCTTGTTCTGCCATGCAAAAAAAGAATGAGGACATGCGCGGTGGTGAACCTACGTTCACACTCCCAATGTTCTGAAAAGCTGCGGTGGCCAAACTACGAATGAAATGAATAAAAGACAAGTTCAATCAGACTGCGATGGGTCATGAAAATCCGTGTTCTCAACTGAGCAAACACCAAGCAAAACAGCGGTAGAAAGGGTATAACTGCGACACTTTTTCACCAGTGCACCGACTGGGAGCAAGAGATTGTTTCGCAAGAGAGTGCTTCGATGCTGCAAACAAAGGGAAACATAATCCTTGGAATCTTTGGCACGATTTAATTGGGGAAAGCATGGGGAAGATGAAGGGCCAAGATTTGACCCTTTCATTTCAACAGACTGGTGCAATGTCATATCACAACACTTAGAACATTTCAGAAGCCACGCGACTTCCAATGAACGTAGATTGGGTCTTCCCACTTGAGCAATGTCATGGCACATGTTGCTCCATCCATGAATGATGACAGCATAGGCATACACGTTGCCAGCATAAGAATTTGCAAGTCATAGAACCAAGGTCAAGCATAACACACATCAGTGCAAGCGTGCAATCTTGTTGGTAGACGTTTCTTGTTGGAGAGCATCCAAGCAGAGTGGCCTCAAAGTGTGGCTCTGTCTAGCTTGTCACATCCAATCGCCTCTCAGATGATCTTCTATTGCTGCAAACTTCATCTTTGATGTCAGTTGCAGCTACTGTACCCTTCACCCATTTACAAGGAAGAAGTTGACAAATTTACCAACACTTTGCCAATTAAAGAATTACCAATCGTATGCGTAACAAATCTATATACCGTCATGTGTATATATATATATATAGAGAGAGAGAGAGAGATCATCAAACAAAATCATTGCAACATCACAACATCCTAACAACATCATCATCATCATCAACATCATCATCACCATCATCATCATCATCATCATCATCATCATCGTCTTCTTCTTCATCATCTTCATCATCATCATCATCATCCTCATCATCATCATCTCATCACCTCATCCACTATATCGTCATCAGGACGTTATATCTTATCGATTCTATATGATGATATATATATATACAGTATATAAGATGATATTGATATGTAGACCTCCTAGAACACACCTTTGGTATTTTTTCGCTCGTCAGGTACAAGAGTCCTCATTTGATTTGTTTTCTTTGAAGGAGTTCGAGATGTTTGCCAAACAAAATCTCTAGACGTGCAAATGGGTGCATTGGTGTTCTTTGCCACCATTACGGATTTTGAACTTCTGTTCTTGGCATCAATGAGCCAAAAGCTGAGTAAGACTGGCAGATTTGAGCATCGGTAGCAGATGGACATCATGGTTCTGCACTTCAACACATCTGAATCACACTGGTTGATGCGTCACCCCCTTTCATGAGCGTTGCTGCAGCTAAAAGCTTTAAATGCTCTGAATTTGAATCGGACACTTTGAGATTGACAGCATTGCTGCAAAACAGCACCGACATCGACATATGAAAACTTGGCTCGCAGTGAGACTGTTCCTTGGGCGGGGCAATTGAAGTGCACAAATGCAACCAACTAGTGCACTTGAAATGCATTGCTGCTCGTTTGATTTTCTCACTTGAAATGGCCAAATGATATTCTGTCCGAGGCGCTGCATTATGGTCCGTTGCCTCTTCTTCTCAATCCAACTAGTTTCAAAAAGCCTCTGCACCAAAAGACCACTCTGGAAGCACATTCAAGTCAATCTTATGCAATCTCACTTCTGTTGGTCAAATGAGGTCAGGGAATGTCAAGGCTGAGGGCCCTGCCATCAAAACAAGACCCGCAACTCTCCGAGCACCTGAGAGAAGTCTGTCTAATGAATCTTTTGCCACGGAAAACAAATGAAAGACTTGCAACCAAAGGGCGACCCTCGGGGTGCTTCAACCTCAGGGGAAGGACATGCAGGGACCGAAAGCCCCGGATTTCGAAGGATAGCGAAGGCATCTGTTGAAAATCAATCTCCTACCTGGGGACTTGCTGTCGTTGGTCTTGCGACCCTTTGGTTCACAGGCCTGAATCTGAATCGGATAGTGAGATCAGTGAGGTAGATGGTGGGATTGTTCTGAAGGTTCCAAACGAGCATGACAAGGACGAAATCATCCATGAATTCGTGTTCTGTTGTAGCCACCTTGTAGCCAAACGGTTCCGATCACTCTTAGCTGCACACTCTTGTGCAGGCATTGACGTCGCCACACTCTCGGTCTGCACTGAAGGCTTCTCCTGAATCTTCAAACAAGCACTAGGCCGTCACGCACTACGAAGTGAAATGATTGAAGAAGACAAGAGTGGGGGACTACGGACAGATTAAAACTAATGTAGGTAGATTCCAGATTCTGCAATATTCTGCACCTCATGTGAAGGGAAAGCCGGTGAGACATGCAGGGTTTTCACAAATTCCTACTACTACTACTACTACTACTACTACTACTACTACTACTACTACTACTACTACTACTACTACTACTACTACTACTACTACTACTACTACTACTACTACTACTACTACTACTACTACTACTACTACTACTACTACTACTACTACTACTACTACTACTACTACTACTACTACTACTACTACTACTACTACTACTACTACTACTACTACTACTACTACTACTACTACTACTACTACTACTACTACTACTACTACTACTAAGTGATCAACAAGATGGAATGCCAAAAAGAAAGGGCCTCAAGGGGCGGATCCAATGCTTTCACAGCTTTGGCCAAATCGTTTTCCTGCACTCGGAGATGCGTGGACAAGTCATACAAACAAGATCAAACAAGCCACAAATCAACAAATCAAAGCTCTGGAGTCACATCAATTCATCTGATCGGATCCAATCCGTTTTACGGAGACCTTCTCTGCCATGCCCGTCAGCTTAGGCCTCGATCCACTCGAGATTGTCTTGAAACGAAGAGCTTAGAGCTTTGAGAAGCTGACTCCGGAGAAGTTGAGGTGGACATGGATGCAGAAGAAGCGGATTGCTCCACCTTAGCCTGAAATTCGGCACACGGAAACGCTTCATGCAGAAGAAGAAATCCTGGTTTCACTGGTTTTTCTGTGTTCGAAATCCAATGTCGCACGAATGCATGTTTGCAACCTTGCCTCCTTCTCTTCCTTCTCTTCCTTCTCTTCCTTCTCTTCCTTCTCTTCCTTCTCTTCCTTCTCTTCCTTCTCCTCTAGTTCATCGAAATCAAACATACCTCCTTCGCAGCAGGAGCTAAAGACGGAGTGAACAGGTCCTGCTAGAATTGTGCAATTATGACGATTATGCCTGCTGGAGGTCTGTCCTCAAGTCTTGAAAAGACCGCAGCGATACTACAGTGTTCCGCTCTTGATATCGCTTCTACCCTTGAGGCGAGATATCGAAGAATGCGATGACATCTGACCACCATTGGATCAATTAGGTCAAAGCAACAAATGTCCAGCAGTCGCTGCAGGTGCGGCTCGTCTTTTTCTTGCCAAAACTGTGTCCAATCTCAACCGGACACGAAGCCCTATGTACACTGGTGAGACAACATGACGAAACATTCTATTGAGCAGCTGGTCCAACACAAAGCACAACAAATGTTCGACTCGTTCAAAGGAAAGCTTTGTCACAATACCAGATTCCCCTTGTCATGGCTTATCTAAGAATGTCCAACATGCCACCTTCTTTTCCTCCGTAAAGAAGCTCCAAACACCTGCGCAGCAAAACAAAGCTTTTCAAATGGCCGCATATAATATATCACATTGCTATCGGCAGAGTGTCCAATCGAAAGATGGCCTGTCTTGCTTCTCTTTGAGCCACTCGGGCATCTCCTGCACCATGCAAACTCAAGTGACCACAAAACAAAACGACACGAGCATGCCTTCGTTGTTTGAAGGCGAAAAGGCAACAAACATAAATGGTGTCCTTCCCATTCTTCCCTGCGTGTTCGCGAATGGCAGCAGTCATTTCTCGAACACCATGCTCATTGCCCTTGCATCACCAGTGCTCACTGCTTCATGGTCGCAATTCCAAACTGCACAACAAATGAGGCATTGCAACACAACTCCACTCCAGTTCCTAATTCGTTCTAATGCGAACCGATCAGTAAGAATACCAGGTCTGAATGCATCCTCGCAAGCCAAAGCCTCAAAGCCCCATTTTTCCAGGACTGGCTTCTGAACTTCAAACGCCACATCCTGTGAGATGCTCACTGCAGTCGTTGAAACCCCCAAACCACACTGTCAGGAGAAACAACTCTATGATATTTCATTTCTTTTTTGTAGACTGTGTTGGAATCAACACTGCGACCCAGGCAAGTACTTTAAGAAAAATTTGAATATTTTAGCCCACTGATCTTTGAGGGCAAGCAGGTGTTCTGCGAGATCCGAAAAAGGGAACAAAAATCTCTGAGGCGACAGAACCAGAGAAACTGTCGAAACTCTGTAGCCATTTCCAATGAGATTTGTTCAAAAAAGTTTCAAAGAAACGGAGAGAACGATGACAAAGAAATGATAGAAATAGAGAGAACGAGAGTGAAAACTTGCCCCACAAACATAGAATTGGATGCTTTTGTTGAGGACCAACCGACTGCAAAACTGCAGATTTACGAAGTCGAAGTAGCTCCAACTGTCCCATCGGCATGCCTTCAAGCGCATGAGGAAAACTGACCTTTCGTAGCCCGAATCTCGAGCACACTTTCGCACTCGCTCCTCGTGCCAGCATGCTCCAACATATTTCGTGAATTTTCATAACATGTCCTTTTCTCTTTGCTGCCTTTGCTTGTCTTAGGTTGCTGTCAAACAAAAGCAACGCCATATGCATCACTTCCGAAGGTCCTGGAACCACTTTTGGCCTCGCAACAGACTGGCTTCAATTCCTTCTAATATCTTCTCATGGTTTGACTGACCTGCATATTTCATAATAATTCATAATACATGTATTCCACTTATGGATACTTATGCCGCATATGCCACTAAGTTTTCTTGCCATACGCTGTCGCAAGCTCATCCATGAGGTCACCCGCCTTGGAATTCGGCCATTGGAATCATTCGAAATTCGAATTTTTTTCAAGTCGAAAATCAAAGTTTCAGACCAGCGCAGCGGTGAGGTGAATATTCCTCTCCAGCGGCCGGGCCTTGGTAACAAAAACCCACCATGCCATCCATGTCATCCATATCATCCATGTCATCCATCACCATATATCACCATTCATCACCCTCACCCCCCCATGAGCATCCAACATCCAAGGGCTTCTTTTGGTCCGTGACAGCCTGTTCCAGCATAGAATAAATGCGAAAACCTCCAAGAAAAAAGCTGAACATTTCCATCTCAAACACTGGGGTCCTGTGGACGAGGAAGTGGCTCTTCCAGCCTCTTGGCTGCCTTTCAATAGATTCTTGCAAAGCCACAGAACGTACAAGATGAAATACAAAGCAAGAATTGACACTGGGAGTCAGGAGTGTCAAGGCCTCTTCTAGCTCTCTATCGCGATCAAGACTGAAGACACCTGCCTGAAATCTGACAAAACATCTCATTCCCGTCCAACATCTGCGTTTCACACAAATCTACAATAGCCTCGAAAGCCCTTCCCAGCATCTCTTGGGTTGATTGCTTGTGCTTCACTCGTGCAACTTTGATCCTGGAGTCTGCGTTGCAGTCGCTCACGAGAGTAGAGCTTCCAGAGCCCATTGGCGACATCTGCGACATCGGTTCGGCCTCTTCCTTTCTGCTTCGCAATCAAGCAGAATCCGTCTTCTGTCGGGACCTGAGTCTGAGAGCTTAGTAAAAAGTCTTGAAAAAATGAGATGAGTTGAGATGAGTTGCATTGAAGGTGCGTTGAAGGTAGCCATGGGAAACCTGCACTAAGCGACTTACACCATTGGGCTACATCTTCCAGCTTTGCAAGCGACTCCTCAGCCTGGAAGTGGGTCGAGGAATCGAGGGAGCTCACTTAAGCTTTGGCAAAGCTGAGGCTCAGCATGAAAGAATTGAAAAATATTGAAAAAAGAAAGCATAAGAAGGGCAATGATGACTGACCGACCTCTTTGAATTTGCCCAGCCCTTTCTCGGCTTGCACCTTCCTACCAGGCCAAAATCCAAGTAAAAACGTGCAAACATAATTACAAGACAATCAACAAAATAGCAGAGCTACAAATGTCACCATGTCAAGATATCACAAGCACTAGCAATCTATATGTGTTGTGACAACGTCTTGGAAAACCAGCCGTGCTTTTTTGGTAACCGGCAAGAGCCAGTTGAATGACTGAATGACTATCGACCTGTACCATGCTTTGTGGTCTTCTGTGTCAATGGCAAGGGCCGACTCAGATGCATCCTCGGGCAGCGCCAGAGCAGAAATGGACCGCAATAATTACATCTGCAAGAAAAGTATACAAAAACAAGCCTACAAAAAAACACGCAAGAACATCTCACATCAACGAAAATTCTGCAAAGAGTATTGGAAAAAAAAATCTGGCAAAATACATCGAAACAGGAGAATTTGGTTGCTCGATAAAAAAAACTCATGTTGGCTTGTGCATCAAAATACAAACCTTGGGCAGCTTTCCACCAAAAAGCTTCAAACAAGATTCTAACGCAGTCTGGAATAGTTCAAGCTTCAATGCAGCTTGAGCCTTGTTCCTGGCAAGACTTGGAAACTCATGGAAAAAAGTGCTGTAAAACTCTGTACGTGAAAGAATTGTAGAAAACCAGGAGAAACAAAGTAATAATCCTCATCTTTCAAGGCAAAATTATTATATCATCCAAGAGAGTATCAACCAAGAATGAGACAAATACATTGGGGTGCATTAACAAACACTGTGATCCACCTTGATTGATTCAATTTTACTGAGTTTTGTTGTGGCACATTATGTCCATGCTCCTTGCAATTTTGCGTCAAAGAGTTTCGATTCGTTGCTGTCTTGCAAAGAAATGGCTAGTCGCTCTCCACCAATCTCCCCTTCAAAAAGCCAGGAACGCTTCAGACAGGCAAGATGATAGTCTTTCAGCCACTTTGCTTCATTCTTCAATTGCTTGTCAACCTGCCAGGAACTCAGTTCAATGTCCACTTTCAATCAAGACTCTGCATGTGCTCATTTGTCAAACACGTGAAGTCAAAACTTGTTTGTGCATAGCTCGTTTTCCGAGACCCTCCTTCCATTTCTTCATTACATCGTCTGCTTGGCTGTAGATGTGCAGGGCCTGACGTCGGAGACTGGTTGGATGTGATTGCGATAATCGTTGTAAGCGTGAAACACAAAAAGTATCGTGAAACATGCCTCCTCATAAAGACCCTCCTGAAACTTGAAGTTTCCTTCCCGCTTGCACTCCTTGCCAGAACACAAACTGGCTGGTGGAATCGGCTGGTGGATTTGCCCACACCTATTGGCGCAATTCACATGGAACAGCAACTTGGTTCTGTGCTTAGGCCTAGAACCGAAGGTCAAGTCTACATCTTTCCAGACTTGATGGATGGGAGGACGAAAATCTGGTGAATACACTTCAAAGGACAAAAAAATAATACATTATATCATATTATAATCTTTACTATGAGTTCCTCTAGATCAGAATGCATGTCTCAATGTCCTTTGTGGTTTACAAATTCTGTTGGTTCAAATACCTTATATAATTGCACGTTCTGTATTGGCAATTTATCGTTGAAGTCCATTGCATATTTTTTCCGCAACCAACCAAAGGTTTGGGGACCAAATCACAAGCGCAAAATCTCTCCTGAGCATACTCAAGGACATGTTTGAGTGTGTGGATATCGATGTTTTGCGGCAATTGTTCCTTCTTTCTTTCTTCCTGAGCGCTCAGAGAAGCGCTGGATGCATGTGTTTGTGTATTTGTGAGAAGTCTCGCAAAGCCCCCAAAGCTCAGAATCGGGCGGCATCTGACATAGCCTTGCATTGGGCATGCCTCACTCGCACCAACCGCACTCAGATGTCTTCTAAAGACACAAAAAAACTGAGGTGCAAGCCATTCTTTCTCCAACTCTGCCATACGTTCCTGGAAGGCCGGAATGTTGAAGAGAAGAAAGCATGACATTTCTACAGGAAGGGCACAACTCACAAAATAGGATAGATAAAAACCATTGAAAATCTTTTTAAACCCGCAAAAACCAGTACCATTCATGTTTAGAGTACCAAATAAACCTCAAGTGCCTGGGCCTACACAGCCTACCTTTCTCTTTCAGGCTGCCATGTACTGCTACATTGGCCTCGCCACCAGTTTGAAAGTTTTCTCGCATTCGCAAAAGTTGATCCATTGTCCTTGGTCTGAAAACCAGGAATGGGAAGCTCAAAGTATTTGAAGATCCCGCATGCATCCAGAGTCTTAGAACCCAACCCAGCATCTCGAAGCTTGTCATGGAAGCTTTTTTGCTTCTTTGCGCATTCATCGAAGATCATCCACCTTTTCCAATACACAAATACGGTCAAACAAAAAACCCATGTGGAACAAGTCTTGGCCTGAGGCCAGTGCAAATAATCTTCCACAAAGCGAATGTGAAACATGGGTGCTATGAGCTTCTTGAGGTCAGCAGGCGCTTCCTGGCCAAAGACACACATTGAGGCATTGCAAATTGCACACGAGGGGCGAAGGTTCGCTATGAAAGTCCTTGATCAAAGAATTACCCGCTGCATCAAACATGGTCCTAGTTTCCCAAAGGGACCATCCTTTTCAAGCATCGTCAAGTCAAATTGAATGATGAATTATCCCTCGAGCCCATGGCTTGGCCTCCAAAGCATCCGCAATCATCCGTCTGTGCTCACCTCTCTCCTGGGGATTCTTCTAGCTCCAATTCTCATTGCAATCACTCGGAAGTGACATGATGCTCCATGGGGAGTTACACCAGAAAATAGGTATTGCCGGTGTTGCCAATGGACACACTGTGGAAGGGAGAATGACTCAAAAACAAATCTCTGAAGTCTCGGCATAAAGGCTTCCGGAGTCAAGAGTTTGTATCGATCCAAAGAACATGGCCTGTGCTAATCTAGAAAATTGATTGCGTTCGGATCCTCGATCACCTTTCGCTCTTCTAGCCACAAGCGCTTCTTCTCCTAGTAATGCACACTGGGTCAGCAAAACAAGCTGACTTTAGGAGTCTACAGTCAAGACACGTCAAGACTGCAACACTCAATTCAAACTCGCCTGCAATCGTCTCTCAGCCTGGTATGCTGCCTTGGCATCTGGCCTTCGCATAAACTCATTCCAAAAGGCCTCGGGTGTGACAGGTGTGAGGAGTGTGACTCTTAGAAACTCGTGAATGAAACAATGCCAAAGCTGTCACAAAATGGACCCATGGAAAATCATGGAGCCATGCCTGACTATTGATGTCGCCCGACATGGCTCTGGGCTTTAGTGGCTTTGATCAAATATATATATATATATATATACATAGCAGAGTCAAAACGCCTAACTGCAGTTGCGGTGTCTTTCTTCGCAGAATCGTTGTTTAAAACATCTTCCAAGTCTCTCTTTGTCTAAGTGTTGTGCCAGCATGCGAAGTAAACCTGAAAATTCTTTCAAGTCCAACTCGTCTTGCCTAACATTTTGGAATAATTTTCAGTGTGCCAACTTGAACCAAATCGTCTTGTTGCTCCATTGGGCAGCGAAGGGACTGGATGAGAGGCAATCAGAATTCAGAATAGCGTAGAACACAAGCCCAATAGCGTAGCCTTTTTTTAGAGTCTAACTGAGTCTGAGCATTTCTCTGAACACACAGAATTCTTTGATTTTCTGTGCCAAACATTTATTTACAAGAAACCACCCAGGTCTCTTTTCAAGACCCTGGAAGTTTTCCGGAGCTGTGTATGTCCATCTGCATGTCTGGAAGCCCGATTGCTTGCCGTTACAAAGAGGAGACTCACGGGCATCTCAGCCTGTGGCACAGGTTGCACAAAGTTGCACTAAGTACTTGCCACAGCCTGTTGAAGCAACTTTGGAATGGCAGCAACCTGCTTGAACCAATGGGACAGGTTGAGGAGGAAACCTTCATAGGATAAGGATGTATCGCAGCCGGGGGCATGGGCGACCTAAGTACGAGTGGGGCTGGAGAAAAAAATTAGTCACAACAAACAAATGCTTTGCACAACTAGACTGAGAATGTTTGGAACGCATCAAGACTGGAGATGCCCACCGTTTCAACAGATCTGACATATCAACCATCTGTTACGGGTGTATATATATATATGGTACATAAATGACGAGGAATAGATTTCGTTACACACAGCAAATTGCCGCTTCCACTTCTTGCCTTCATAAATTAAACTGCTACCAAAACTGCTACCGATTTCCCTCTCTCCGCAAGAAGCAACTGAAGCACCAACACAGAGGGCGGGATTGAAGACACAGGAACCCCGTACACGTATTTCTCAAGATTTGCCTGTCGGTCAAATGCAACAAATGCTAAATTGGACCGCTTGTCTCAAGCACTTCGGACAGCTGAATCCATTGCCTGGGCTTGTTCTGCCTGCAAGGCCGCTAGGTTTGTGTTCTGAGCCATTGCGATAGCCTGCTCAGAAACTTGGAGGTGCCTTTAGAGAAACACTAAGAAAATGGAATTTTTGCTAGTTTCCAACGCACCAAGATGCCTCAAGAAAACCGAATGTGTGTTTTTTTTTGAAAAGTGAAAGTTACATTTCCAAGAACCATCCTGCATCTAGTTTGACAGTGAATACAAACACTTGCCTGTGCTGCTGCTTGTTTCGCAGCCGCTGATGCTGCTTTTGCTGCAGCAACGGCTTTGAGGCCCATCGCACCTGATGTGCAAATGGAGCAATGGAGCATCTGGGCTGTTATGCCTTGCCAGCAACTATCATGGCAATGAGCCACAAATGAAAAAAAGAGCCTGCTATGGTCATGTCTATCGGCCTGCATCAACAGTTTGACCAACACATCGGCGAAGCACATTACACGTCAAGTGTTGAGAGTGTTGAGCTGAAAAACACACTGAATTTGTCTGAGGGGCAGACATGACTTCGACGCCGATTGACTTCAAATCAAGAATCGGTCCCTATACATGTTTGAGGTAGCTGAGACACCGAAGCCAATGATGTTTCACGGAAACACCTCGAATCAGTTCTCACAATCGAATCCTGGCATACGGGGTTGTTGCACAATATTGCCCAAGAGCTAAATTGTCCTGACACGCGTACATTTGGATGTTCGTTATTTTCCAAGTACGTTAAAACGCAATTTCTTGTAGAAATGCAGAAATAGAATGCCGTAGCATGGTGGTCGAACAAGCGGCCCAATTGCGAATGTTCAACTAAAAAGGAATAAGTTTTCTTGGCATCAGAGTGTGATTTCAAATAATTCTTCAGTCAATCAAAAAACGACTTCATGAGCCTGAGTTGAGATCAAAACATTTGGAATCTTGAATGCACACAAGTCAAAAACTCGAGACATTGCTGCATTGGTAAACGTTTCACGCACAAGTCCGTAAAAATGAAACATTGGCGTTGTATGTATGCACTTGTACAAACTGCAATACCAACATGATGTGCATACACAACAAAACTGCGCGGTTTTTTAATCTATCTAAAAAACCGAACTACATCCAAGATCTCGATATCACACAACACCGCATCACATAAAAGTTTGGTAGTTCGGCACAAAACCGACAACAAACACATACACCAGGAATACAAAAACGGGAGTGGCCAGCCACCCTTCACCCACTTGCAAACCTTCAACCGAAACCCGAAAACTTCCAACAACAACGACAACAAGGACTATCACAACAACAGCAGCAGCAGCAGCAGCAACAGCAACAGCAACAGCAACAACAACGACAACGACCACAACCACAACCACAACAACAACAACAACAACNACACACACACACACACACACACACACACACACACACACACACACACACACACACACACACACACACACACACACACACACACACACACACACACACACACACACACACACACACACACACACACACACACACACACACACACACACACACACACACACACACACACACACACACACACACACACACACACACACACACACACACACACACACACACACACACACACACACACACACACACACACACACACACACACACACACACACACACACACACACACACACACACACACACACACACACACACACACACACACACACACACACACACACACACACACACACACACACACACACACACACACACACACACACACACACACACACACACACACACACACACACACACACACACACACACACACACACACACACACACACACACACACACACACACACACACACACACACACACACACACACACACACACACACACACACACACACACACACACACACACACACACACACACACACACACACACACACACACACACACACACACACACACACACACACACACACACACACACACACACACACACACACACACACACACACACACACACACACACACACACACACACACACACACACACACACACACACACACACACACACACACACACACACACACACACACACACACACACACACACACACACACACACACACACACACACACACACACACACACACACACACACACACACACACACACACACACACACACACACACACACACACACACACACACACACACACACACACACACACACACACACACACACACACACACACACACACACACACACACACACACAACCAACAACAACAACAACAACAACCACAACCACAACAACAACAACAAGAAGAGCAACAGCAAGAGCAACAGCTTCTGTTTTTTTGCACCATTGCCGTACGAGTTCGAGGCTATGTCGGTCGAACAACAACAAGAGCAACAGCAAGAGCCACAACAACAGCAACAGCAAGAGCAACAGCAAGAGCAACAGCAAGAGCAACTGTAAGGAACAAGAATAACAACAAGAGCAAATCACAAGAGCAACAAGTTGTTGCAACAAGAAGAGCAACAAGAGCAACATGAAGAAGAAGAACAAGAAAGACAGAAGAATGATAACAAGAAGAATGAGAAGAACAAATATCATTTGGAATTCTCTTCAGAAAGCAAATGTTTTATTATCGATTGCCTGCTTGTGTGCAGCAACGGCTATCGTTGCTCTGAATCTTGGATCTGCCTGTCAACAAGTTCCACCGAGATTTTTTTTGATCCATTCCTATGAGTACGATACCACGGTACTGTGAGGATTATCATGGTCACAGCACCTCTTTGGGTAAGGAAAAGCAAGTAGGATAAGAAACAGTGCGTCACGTGTTGTGACGAAAATCAAAATGCTGTACAAACCTGCGTTTCATTTTTCCATTCTTCAAATGAAACAAAAGCAGCTGAATATGTAAACGTTCGTTTCGGTAAATCATTCGTCGAAGGCTTCACCAAATATGAAGCAGAGAGCGAAATTGTAAGATGAAGTCAGGTCAGAATCCGTAAAGTTCAGCAGAATTTAGCAAACATGAAAAGTGTTATCCCCAGTGCCTCAAGTGCCAATTGCCCTCATGTGAAGAGCGAAAGGAAAAGCCAGGTATTCCATCGATGAGCTGCAGGTAGATCACCAATGGACCAGGTGAGGCACAAGCATTAAACGGTAGTGTGTTCCAATTTTGTGCAATACATGGTTAAAATGTTTGAATTTCCTCACCGTTGCAGCAACGCTTGGCGAGTGACCCTCAAAGCTACGTTCAAGGGGCACCAACCAACCGTCGCCACAGTGAGGAATGCCGCCCTTTGAAACTAAAAATTCAGAAACCACTTGCAGTTGACAATGTACCCGTGGCCACAAAGCAGCAAACTGTAGTATTTCGCCAGGTCTTGAACACGAAATGAAATCAAAGACCACACGCAGTTAACAATATACCCGTTACCCATAGCAGCAGAATGTAGTTTTTCGCCAATTTTCGAACTCAAGTTATGCCGTCATAGCGTTTGCCAAGATTCCGGAAAATTATATGTTGCTGCAGCGTTCCCACCAGAGCTGTAAATTGACAACACCCCGCCTCGTAACGGCTCCGGTACTGCAATCCAAGCCCGTCTGAAAATCGGGCTGCATTGATCAAGTTGTATGTATAAGTGTATGCACCAGAGCATTGCAAGAGAGAAAAACATCACCATGCCTCGTAACGGCTCCGGGAAAAGCCTGTCTGAAAATCAGGCAGCATTGAGAATATGAAACAATATGTAGCTCGTCCTCCACCAAAAACTGTAGGTTCTCAAACGTAAAGGCAACTGCGTCGGCCTGTCTGGAAATCAGGCAGCATTGAAATATGAGTATGTAGTGCGTCTACTCAACTGTAACCAGATTCCCCACCAGTCACACGAGTCAAGTAAAGTGTGCACAGGCTGAACAATCCAAGTGATGGCATTCCTGTGCAGGAGTTGTTTTTTTTGTTTTTTTTCCCCCCCTCCAGAACGGCTCTTCCATGCATAGAAATTACGTGCTCTTCCCATTGGCGTCAGATTAGTCATATGGTGACAGGTTTGGGCAGGTTTTTAGCTTCAATTGAGATTCCCATCATAGACAGCAGTTTTCCCCTGACACGAAAAGAAAAGGTTGTTCACAAGTGAGTGACTTCAGATCTTATGGCAGTTTTACTTTGGCCATTACCGCTGTTTTATTTTTCATGATTGTGCCATATCTATTGAGTCCTATTTGCTCACGTTGTGGCAAAAGTTGTTCATCTGTGAGCCTTTCTATGTTGTCAGTGCTGCTGCGAAAGCTTTCGATGCTGCGCCCACTGATGAGTGTTTATTAAGATAGGGATCTATGTTGGTGATTGATATATTTTTTGCTTCACATGCGGAACTTCAACTGGTATCATCAACCCGTGACTATTGGAAAGAGACCATCACTCTACGTTATGTAGCTTCATGATTATTCACAACAGCAATCCACTGAAGATTTTTTAAAATGAGTAAAGCATCGCAGAGAATGTGGCTCCCCAGAGACACTTTTGTTGTATCTGCGGGCTTACTGCCATATGTTTAATGTTGTTCGAAATCAGGATCTGCAGTATCTATTCTAGTTCCGGTTCCTCCACTACTCATTATACTGCCTAGGCTGGTCACAAAATTGCTCGCCAACAGCAACACAGTAATGAAGGATGTCTCTCCATTTTGAAATCTTTTGTTCGTAGTTTTTCTCAATTTTGTCGCGAATTTCTAGAATTGTGGTATATCATGTGTCAGGCCAATTTGGCAGCTTTATCGGCTAGTCATTTCCCATGTGGATAAAGTGCTGCATAGGCTCTATCCCTCATGTCTGGTGTGAGATTTGACGACAATCATGTAATGCATCGACTTTGCCAGGTTATATGGCCTCTCTCATTAAATCCACAAGTCAAAATTTTTCGCTGTGTTCCATTTGTAAAATTC